>CM034241.1:16915227-17220440 GCA_019916065.1 Vitellaria paradoxa
CTTACGGCATACATCAATGGTGTGACCGTTCCAGCCACAAAAATCGCATTTAAGATGTGCTCGGCAAGTTTCTGAGGTGTGCCCAAATTTGTCACAAATTTCACATTTCAAATGAGGATTTTTGGGTGTGAAATTTGGTTTTGAATTCCGTGAGTTGTTCCTTACGGCAAAGGCCGTAATGTCAGACACGGGTGCACTTCCTTTTGATACTGCTCGTTGTCTTTCATCCTGGAGAATAAGAGAATGAGCTTTGTTAACAGTAGGAAGTGGGTCCATGAGTAGGATCTGTCCCCGAACAGCAGCATAAGCTTCATTAAGGCCCATGAGAAACTTCATAGTCCTTTGACTTTGTTGGAACTGCAGAACCTCTTTTACAGTGCCGCAAGTGCAGGTTGGAATAGAACACAGTGCGTCTCGTTCATCCCAGAGGCCCTTTAGCTTGGTGTAATAAGCACCAATGGTCATGTTGTCCTGTTTACAATCGTGGATTCTTTCTTCAACATGAAAGATATGGACATTATTGATGCGTGAAAAACGCTCCTTCAGGTCAGCCCAAATTTCATGAGCAACCTCGCTGTATATTACACTTGCTCCGATATCGTGTGAGATCGAATTGAGAAGCCATGATTTCACAAGATTGTTGCAACGCGTCCATTGTTGGAGTTCTGTGGTGGATGTAGTTGGTGGTTTTTGAATGGTGCCATTGATGAAGCCTTCTTTATTTTTGACACTGAGGGCCATGAGCATGGCACGGCTCCAAGTGCCGTAATTTTCTTCATTCAATAATTGAGTGACAAGCACAACTCCAGGTTGATCGGAGTGGTGAAGGTAAAAAGGATCATTCGGATTGCCATATTTATCAGCCTCAGGCTTGGTTTGCTTTTCTGCCATAGATGACAGCTGAAAGAAGGAAAGAAGAAAGGAAAAAAAAAATTTGGTTGTCAGGAGCGTTCCGGCTCTGATACCATTTAAGAAAATCAATATTCTCTCTTGTTTTTATTCATTGAAAGAAAGGAATATATATATACAGAACGAAGATTAATTTAGGATCCTAAATTAATTCTATACACTGTCATTGCCTAATTTACATTCCTACATAAAAGGAAAACCAAATAATAAAAGTTGACCGTACATAAATCAAGGAGATTGCAGATTTTATGCACTAACATATTTACATTCCTTAACAGAAGCATCTGAAATGAACCCTTGCACATTCTTATTTTCAAGTAATTTTTCCATGCTTACTCCACATCCTTGTTGGCTTAGATAAAAAAGATTCTAAAGACATCGATGTCGACTTCTCCCACAGCTCTGAGCTTCAATTTCTGAATGTAGAATTAATTTTCCTGGAAATCTACTTACATGGTATCAGAGCCTATGCTCTTCATAAAAGGTCCATTTTTTTGTCTGGCTGAGGTTTGTCCTCCTTAGCCTTCTCTAAGTCCCAGACATCCTCTGCTAAGGTTTGTCCTCCTTAACATTCCCAGATCTTCTAGTCAGATTTAGGATCTTGAATACTCTCGTTCACTTTAAGTATTCAAAGATGAGTTCAGACAAGGAATCTGCCACTTCTTCTGATCATCTACAGTCTTCTCAAACCCTTGGAGAAAGCACAAATCTGCAAATCACCAATCACCAATTGCATGGAAAAAACTTCATTCAGTGGTTTTGATCAGTCCTACTGGTTATTAAGGGGAGAGAGAAAATGGGCTATCTCAATGGAGATATCAAACAGCCTGACAAGGAGGATCCATCTTATGCAACCTAGGAGTTAAACAACTCAATGGTTATGGCATGATTGATCAACTCCATGGAGCCTCATATCAGTAGGACCTATCTCTTCCTTCGAAATGCCCAAGCCATTTGGAAGGTTGTAAATACTAATTATTCTGATCTCAAAAATGCTTCTCAAGTATTTGTGATCAAAAATAGACTTAAGGAGATAAGACAAGGAAGTCTGGAGGTCACTGAGTACTACAATGACCTACAAATTTTGTGGCAAGAGCTGGATATGCACTACGAAGCCGACTGGGGAGATTTGGAAGACAATATCAAATTTAAGAAACACTTGGAGAAGGAAAGGCTGTATGAGTTCCTAACAGGATTGAACCGAGACCTTGATGAGGTGCGAGGAAGGGTTCTTGGTTACAAACCTTTACCATCCCTTGATGAAGCTTTTACTGATGTGAGAAGGGAAGCAAGTAGAAGAAGAGTTATGCTTGGAGGGAATAAGGAGGTATCTGCCATCCCTGTAAGTGATAGACCCATTGAGACGACAGCTCTTGCTGTTAAGAATGATCAAAGAAATCCTCAAAAGGGTGACAGAGGTGGCAGACCTTGGTGCAGCCACTGCAACAAACCTGGACACACTAAAGACACCTGCTAAGACCTTCATGGAAAACCAACAAACTGGAAGCCTCGAGGAGCAAGTAAAGGAAAGGGTTTTCAAACACAAATGGAAGATAAACTTGCTGAACATCACAAGGAACCAGAACAGAATGGAATATTTCTGAGCAAAGTCCAATTGGAACAGCTGCAGAAATTATTGAATCAAGCTGCTGCCCTAGGTCACTCAAAAATCTCTACAATGGCATCAAGTACTGCTTTACATACCAAGAACACAAGTTCTTGGATGCTGGATTCTGGAGCTTTTGACCACATGACAGGTAATTTAACCTTACTCTCCTCCTATACCCCATCCTCTGGAAGATCTAGAGTTAAAGTAGCTGATGGCTCTTACTCTACTATGGCTGGAAAAAGATCCATTGATCTCTCAGACACTGTTTCTCTCCATTCTGTTCTATATGTCCCAAATCTGACCTACAATCTAATTTCAGTCAGTAAGCTTACCAAAGAACTCAAATGCAGTGCTAAGTTTTCTGCTACTGGTTGTGAATTTCAGGAACTGGATTCGAGAGTGATGATTGGCAATGTTAGAGTGAGAGATGGACTTTATTATCTCGAGATTGAGAAGGAATCAGGAGAACCTACTGCTATGGCTGGAAATGTATCTCCTCTTAGTTTCCCTAGTGATGAAATAATATTAAGGCATTATAGACTAGGCCATCCTAATTTCCATTACTTAAAAAGACTGTTTCCAGATTTGTTTATCAATAAAAATCCTAGTTCTTTCCATTGTAAATTTTGCATATTTGCTAAACATTGCCGTGTACAATTTCCTGCCAAACCATACAAACCATCTCGGCCATTCTCATTAATTCACAGTGACATATGGGGGCCTTCTCGGGTAAAAAATGTTTCTAGAACTCGATGGTTTATCACATTTACTGATGACCACACTAGAGTCTGTTGGGTATATCTCCTTAAGAAGAAATTTGAAGCTACCAAAGTTTTTCAGCTCTTTCACTCAATGATTCTAACTTAGTTCCATGTTCCCATCCAAATTCTAAGAACTGACAATAGAAGAGAATATTCAATTCCATTCTTAGTGAATATCTTGCTAATAATGGGATTATCCACCAAAGTTCCTGCCCAGATACACCTCAACAAAATGGTGTAGGTAAGAGAAAAAACCGACATCTAGTTGAAATCGCGAGAGCTTTAATGTTCACTACGAATGTACCCAAGTATCTGTGGGGGAAATCCATCTTAACAGCCTCATATTTAATTAACTGAATGCCTTCTAAACCCCTCAATTTTTCTGTCCCTTTGACAAATCTCTCTCATCTCTACCCAAACTTTCGATCCATGACATCTCTTCCTCTTAAAAATTTGGGTGCACTGTGTTTGTGCATAATCACTCCCCTAACCTATCCAAACTTGATCCAAAAACTACCAAATGTGTCTTTGTTGGTTACTCTCCCACTCAACGTGGTTACAAATATTATTCTCCTCATCTTCGTCGATTTTTTGTGTCTATGGATGTGTCATTCATTGAGTCTCAACCTTTCTTTCCCAGTCCTTCTCTTCAGGGGGAGATTTTGAGTATAGAAAAGTCTTGGGATACCACATCTACAGAATCAGAATCCCCTCCTTCCACAGAAGCCTTACCACAACCTACAAAATTCCTATATCAGTCCACAGAATTCCAATCTCAATTCACAGACCACCAACACCAAACTTTGCCTTTGCCTTTAGAGCCTAACCTTATAACATCTAAGGAACCAAGAGGAGGAACATCTCAGTCAGGGGGAGAGAATACCAGGATTGGCTTTGAACCAAGAGGCCAATTACTGGTTTACTCAAGGAGAAATCAAAACCAACAAGGCCAATCTGACTCGAATCTCAGTCCTCAAGACTGTGAAGAAACAACTGATCAACATCTGCAGCATATTGAGGTTCCAGAAGATGATCTAGACTGGCCTATTGCTCTCAAAAAAGGGACCAAGACCTGCACCCAATACCCCATATCCAAGTATGCCTCATATGCTAGACTCTCGCCTAACTTCAGTGCTTTTACCACTGCTCTGTCAAGCACTGCTGTCCCAAACAGCATGGAAGAGGCTCTAACAGACCCAAACTGGAGAGCTGCAGTTGAAGAAGAAATAGATGCACTAAGGAAGAATGACACTTGGGAAATGGTGGACCTCCCTCCTGAGAAGATACCTGTTGGCTGCAAGTGGATGTTCTCAATTAAATACAATACTGATGGGAGTATTAGCAGATACAAAAGCAGGTTATTGGCCAAAGGTTTCACTCAAACTCAAGGGATAGATTACCAAGAAACATTTGCTCCGGTAGCTAAACTAAATACTATAAGAGTCCTATTATCCTTGGCTGCAAATTTGGATTGGCCACTACACCAGTTGGATGTCAAGAATGCTTTTTTAAATGAAGACTTACATGAAGAAGTCTACATGACTGCACCTCCAGGATTCAAAGGCAATAATGGAAAGGTGTGTAGATTGAAGAAATCTCTCTATGGGCTAAAACAATCACCTAGGGAGTGGTTTGATAAATTCACGAGCTGTCAAGAAGAAGGGATTTACCCAGGCACAAACTTACCACACTTTGTTCTACAAACATTCTTAGGGTGACAGAATTACAGTCCTTATTGTCTATATGGATGACATTATTGTCATTGGGAGTGACTTAGCAGAACTGAGTTCCTTAAAGGAGTATCTGTCAGGGGAATTTGAACTAAAGGATTTAGGAGCATTGAGATATTTCCTAAGCATGGAGGTAGCTCGCAGCAGTGAAGGAATTATCATCAGCCAGAGAAAGTATGTGTTGGATCTACTCCAAGAGGTGGGAATGATAGGCTGCAAATTAGCTGAGACTCCAATGGACCCTAACATTGAGCTGGAACTTGAAGGGGCAGAAGAAGTTAACAAGGAAAGGTACTAGAAGCTGGTGGGAAAACTAATTTATTTGTCCCACACTCGACCAGACATCACATTTGCTGTTAGCATGGTGAGTAGATTTATGCATTCTCCAAAGAAACAGCACCTGGAAGCAGTGACTAGAATCTTGAGATACTTGAAGTATACACCTGGGAAGGAGCTGTTTTTCAAGAAAAGAAATTATAAAATGATAGAAATATATACGAATGCTAACTGGACAGGTTCCTTAACTGATAGAAGATCGACCTCGGGCTATTGTACCTATCTATGGGGAAACTTAATAGCTTGGAGGAGCAAAAAACAGTCAGTGGTTGCAAGAAGTAGTGTAGAAGTTGAGTTTAGAGCTCTAGCCCAAGGAATCTGTGAAGGAAGGAATCTGTGAAGGAATTTGGCTTGAGAGGCTGTTAAGGGAATTGATGATGCCTAATTGCACTCCCATGAAGATTTACTGTGATAACAAAGCAGTAATCAACATAGCACAAAACCCAATTCACCATAACCGCACTAAACATGTTGAGGTAGACCAACACTTCATCAAGGAGAAACTAGACAGCAAAATCATTTGTTTAGACTACATTCCAACTAGAGAGCAAACAGCTGATATTCTAACAAAGGGATTACATAAACCAGGATTCGAAAGCTTGGTAAGCAAGTTGGGAATGATTAACATTTACTCCCAGCTTGAGGGGGAGTATGGATAAGTTCTACAGCTTTCGGGTACAGATCTGTATAGGAGATCAGATAGGATTAATGTTGATTAGGATAAGCTCAGTTAGAGCTGCAGATTCTCGGGAGTTAGTTACTGATTTTTAGGAGTTTGTTTCACTGATTTAGATTGTGGATAATTACTATTGTTAGGATAGACTTGTAAATGATCACTGAGCTGTAACATTGCTGAATGTACAATTAATTTTCCTGGAAATCTACTTACAGAAACTGATAGGGAGTGCCCAATTGTATTGGGAAAGTGTTAAGAATTTGCTTAATAGGCGTGATGAGCCCCCGATTGTAGATTGGGAGGAGATGAAAGTGAGACTTAAGCGCAAGTATTTGCCTTTGTCCTATCATGGTAATTTGCTAGATCAGTGGAACGATATCTGACAAGGTAATAAGCCAATGAAAGAATACATAACCCAATTTGATGAACTCATGATGAGATGTAATGTTCAGGAGAATGAGGCTGTTACTTTGAGTCGGTTTAGACGTGGCCTTAGTTATGAGCTACGAAGAGAGGTTGTTCTTAGGGGAGTCACCACTTTAGATGAGACCTACACTCTAGTCCAGAATTACAAACTAGTAGTTAAGCCCCTGTTTGCAAAGCGCAATGACAGTCACCCCGCTAATAATCATCCTTCGTCGTCAAACACTACGTCTATTTTGGGACCACCCCCTAGTACCCAGGCTGTGAAAGATAATAAGAATAGGAGGAATTTACTTGAGGGTCTTAGAAATAACTCTCAAGTCAAATGTTTTAACTGTCATGGTTTTAGGCACGTATTTGCTAGCTGCCCTTCCCGAGCCCTAGTTATTGGGGAGGGCGAGAGAATCGATAGTGATGAGTTAATAGAGGAACAAATGTACGAACCCAACATAGAGGAATTTGAAGATGTGGATGAAGAGTCTTGAGGAAAATTTAGTGGGATGCCTTAGGACTATTTTCCCTAGTGTAGGAGAGAGACAACTTACCACTAGCAATCCTTGAATGGTTGTAGTTCGATGTATCCTTACACAAACCCGAGAGACGGAAGATTGGCGTCGTCATGCCATTTTTCACACCTACACTAAGATCAATGATAAAGGTTGTAAGGTCATAGTGGATAGTGGTAGTTGCATCAATGCAGTATCTTCAAGTATAGTTGCCCGTCTAGGACTTCAAACTGTTCCCCACCCTCACCCATATAATGTTTCTTGGGTAGATGCCTTATCCATAATGGTAAAAGAACGTTGTTAGGTACCTATTCAGTTCCTTGATTATAAAGACAAAATTTGGTATGATGTGATTTCTATGGATGTAGGACATATCATTCTGGGAAGGCCATGGTTGTTTGATTTAGGTGTCACCCTCTATAGCCGTTCCAATTCATGCTCTTTTATGTTTAATGACAAAAAGATTCATCTCAAGCCTATTCCTTCGAAACAGGCTAACCCGAGCAAAGGGAAAGAGGTGATAAGTAGAAAGAGGTTGAACTTTATTAGTCCTAAAAAACTCATTCGTGATATGGGTGAACACGAATGTATCGTGTTTGCCTTGGTAGTTAAGGAAGTTCCTATAAACTCTCCGCAAGAAATATCAGGAGAGGCAAATAAGATACTTGCAGAGTTTCAAGATATTTTCCTTGAGGATCTCCTAGATAGACCCGTATTACGTGATATTCAACATGCAATTGATTTAATCACAGGAGCTACACTTCCTAACTTGCCACACTATAGGATAAATCCTACTAAGCATGCTGAATTACAAAGGCAAGTTGATGAACTTCACAAAAAGGAATTTATTAGATAAAGCATGAGTCCCTGTGCCATTCTAGCCCTCTTAACCCCAAAGAAATATGGTTCTTGGAGAATGTGTGTAGACAGTAGGGCAATAAACAAGATAACTGTAAAGTATCGTTTTTCTATCCTTCGGCTAGATGATATGTTAGACATGATGGCGGGTGCCACGGTATTTTCTAAAATTGATTTGAAAAGTGGGTACCATCATATTAGAATTCGGCCAGGGGATGAATGGAAAACTGCTTTTAAAACTAAAGATGGCCTTTATAAGTAGTTAGTCATGCCTTTTGGGGCTTTCAAATGCCCCTAATACCTTCATGAGAGTAATGACTCAAGCACTGAGGCCATTCATAGGAAAGTTCTTGGTGGTTTATTTTGATGATATCCTTATTTATAGTAAAAGTAGGGCTCAACATATGGACCACCTTGTTCAAGTTTGTTCCACTCTTAGGGAAGAAAACCTTTATGCCAACTTGAAGAAGTGTTCATTCTTTACTGATAAGGTTGTCTTCTTAGGATTTGTGGTGTCCTCTGAAGGAATTTCGACTGACCCCTCGAAAGTTAAAGCAATTCTAGATTGGCCTGAACCTAAAACTATTCATGAAGTGCGTAGTTTCCATGGGTTAGCTACTTTTTATTGCCGATTTATCAAAGGATTCAGCACCATTATGGCCCCTATAACTGAATGTATGAAACAAGGAGAGTTTAAGTGGACAAAGAATACTGCAAGGGCCTTTGAAAATATCAAGAAAATAATAACTGAGTCTCCTGTATTGTGTCAACCTGATTTTTCGAAGGCCTTTGAAGTAGAATGTGATACATCTGAAGTAGGTATTAGAGGAGTACTCAGTCAGGAGCGTCACCCTATTGCTTACTTTAGCGAGAAATTGTGAGGCTAAACAAAAATATTCCACCTATGACAAGGAATTTTATGCGGTGGTACAAGCCTTACGCTACTAGCGCCATTATTTACTCCCGAAAGAGTTTGTCCTTTATTCTGACCACGAAACCTTGCGTTATTTGAGTTCCCAAACGAAACTTAATCATAGGCATAGTCGTTGGATTAAGTATTTGCAAGCCTATTCGTTTGTCATAAAACATAAGTCAGGAGTTGAGAACAAGATAGCTGATGCCCTTAGTCGTCGTGTGTCCTTACTTTCTGTCATGAGCGTTAAGGTTATAGGATTCGATAGACTTAAGGATGAGTATGAGTTATGTCCTGACTTTGGAGAAATTTTTCAAAAGCTACGGAATGGAAAGTTTGAAGTTTCCGACGAGTTCCTTCTTCATGACGGTTTCTTGTTCAAGGCTAATAAACTTTGCATCCCGAGGACTTCAGTACGGGATTTCCTAGTGTGGGAAGTTCATGCTGGAGGACTTTTAGGACATTCTGGACGTGATAAGACCATAACGGAAGTTGAACATCAGTTTTATTGGCCGAGTTTGAAGAAGGATGTTGGTAGAGTAGTGAGTCAATGTCATACTTGTCAGTTAACTAAGCATAGGAAGCAGAATATTGGTCTTTATACCCCCCTTCCTGTTCCTAGTTGTCCATGGCAAGATGTTAGTATGGACTTTGTTTTAGGTCTTCCACGCACACCTAAGAAATATGATTATATTCTTGTGGTGGTAGATCATTTTCTAAAATGGCTCACTTTATTCCCTGTAGTAAAACATCCGATGCTTCTAAAGTTGCCAACTTATACTTCTCTAAGATATTCAAATTGTATGGTCTACCTAAAACCATAGTGACTGATAGGGATGTTCGTTTCACTAGCTATTTTTGGAAAACACTTTGGCATCTAGTTGGTACAAAACTCATTTTTCGCAGCATATCACCCTCAAACTGATGGCCAAACAGAAGTTGTTAACCATAGCTTAGGGAATCTTTTGAGATGCTTAGTTAAAGATCATCATAGGAATTGGGACTTAATCCTTCCTACGACTTAGTTTGCCTACAATAATTCCATGAATAGGTCGATAGGAATGAGCCCTTTTGAAGTTGTGCATGGTTATAAGCCCAGGAAGCCTTTAGACTTAGTTCCCATGTCTCCATTTGCCAAAGTGTTTGAGTCGGCTGACGCGTTTGCGCAACATATTCGAGACTTACAGGTTGATATCAATAAGCGATTAGAGTCAATTAATGCAACATATAAACTTAAAGCTGATTTATATAAAAGACATGTTGCTTTTAATCTTGGTGATTATGTGATGATTAGAATAAGGACGGAACGTTTTCCTCCTGGATCCATTTCGAAATTGCAAGCTCGTAGTGCTGGTCCTTTTAAAATTTTAAAACGGGTTGGATCAAACGCATATGTCATTGATATTCCATCACACTTTGATTTTAGCCCCATCTTTAATGTTGAGAACCTTATTGCCTACAAAGGACATATTCAACCCCTTGATGAACCATTTGATGCCCCATCTATTGACTATTACCCAGACATACTACCTACTACTTCATCACTACCACCAGTCCCTGTACACAATGATAAAATTGATGCTATTTTAGATGAGCAGGTTAATCTCACCCATGGTTCAAAGTATCGTCCGAGACGCCGAGATATCGTCTGAAACGTATCGGAATCAATGGATGATGCAACGAGATCTCATTCCGCGTCAAAGAAATGTGTCAAGAATAGTTATATTGCTCTGTCGTAACTGAGACAAGCTGTTATCTTAGCAAAACATCGAGACAACTAGCTATCACAGTGAAAAATCGGTGAAACAAACAATTTCTCGGTGATTTGTTTAAAAGAAAATAAATAAAGTTAGCTCATTTGCATGTTATAAGTAGTTACCCAATGTTTAGTAAAATAGTTACTATATTTTTGGTCATGTAGTATATTCATTTTATTATTTAGAATTTTTTTACATTTTTTAAATTATAAAAAGAAAAATAGTGCGTATCATCCGATATCACAACGCGACACCATGACCGCATAAAAAATTCTTAAGTCGATATGATAGCCACGACCGCAACTTTGAACCATGATCTCACCAAGGATGGTGTGGTTCAAAGGTTCCTAGTTCGTTGGGTTGGTCATCCTGATTCTGATTGCACTTGGATTCCCGCCGAGACATTGCAGCAGCTTGATCCAGACCTCATGGAGTGTTATAAGAGTCACCATGCCACCTCCTCGTCAGAGCCGAGTTCTTTCCACCCCGGGAGAGTTGGTGTGAACACCAATAAACGATATGGACGTGTGTATGGACGTCGGGCCAATGAGGCCCAACCATTATTATTATGGGCTGATTATTAATATTTATTTTAGTTAATTAGGTTTTATTTTATTTATTATTTTGGAACCATTTGTTTTGAACTATTTTAGTATTAGGTTTATTTTATTTTAGGCATTTGTGTTAGGCCCATGATATTTTCTATTTAAACCCTAATTAAGGCTAGTTGAACATTGATTGAATGATTGAAGAATTCTTATTACTTTTCTCTCCTACGGTTGCTCTTCTCTCCTCTCATTTTTCTCTTCTTCTTCTCCTTCTTCTTCTTCTTTGATCCTTTCTTTTTCTACTCAACCCTAAATCATATTGTCTCTGATTTTGGCCTAGTTCGTTGTAAAGTTGATCATTCAGTATTTTATCGTCATTCTTCTAAAAAAAGAATTTGGCTCCTCACGCATGTAGATGACATTCTTACCACCGGTGATGATTCACAAGGTATTACTAATCTAAAGTTGTTACTTCAAAGTAAGTTTAGTACCAAGGATTTGGAACCATTGAAATGCTTCTTGGGAATTGAAGTTGCCCGGTCACGTATGGGTATCTCTCTCTCTCAAAGAAAATATGCTCTTGATTAGTTAACTAATATAGGTACGTTAGGTTCTAAACTTATGAATACTCCAATGGATCCAAATACCAAGTTGGTTGCTGATCAGGAAGAGTTGTTACATGATCCTAACCAATACCGAAGATTAGTTGGAAAGCTAAACTACTTGATAGTTACTAGACCTGATATATCTTTTACTATGAGCATGATCAGTCAATTCTTAGAATTATCTCGTAGTAGTCATTAGAATACTATTATCCAGATTTTGAGATACCTAAAAGGTGCACTTGGTAAAGGATTATTGTACAAGAACAATGGACACATGCTAGTTTAGGGCTACACTAATGTAGACTGGACTGCGTTACCATTAGATAAACGATCTACTATTAGGTAATATCTTTGTTGGAGGTAATCTGATATCCTTGAAAAAAGTAAAAAGCAGACAGTAGTAACCAATCAAGTGCTAAGTATAGAGCCATAGCGCACACATCCTATGAATTAATCTGGATACAACACATGTTAAAAGAATTGGGAGTTCATCATTTACAACCTATGGAGTTACTATGTGATAATCAAGCTACGATTCATATTGCCTCTAATCCAATATTTCATGAGAAGACTAAACATATTGAGATTGAGTATCATTTTATTAGAGAAGATTCTACAAAATGTGATTAAAGCTGGTTATGTAAAGTTCAAAGATCAACTTGTTGATTTGTTTACTAAAGCTCTGGGGGCTATGTTATTCGGACTCGAGTGTAGGTGTCGGACTTGGATATGTATCCAAATGTCAAATTCACCTAATATTTGTATTTTAGGATATGCGAACTCGACTAAAAAGTATCCAAAATGTGGACACGGGTACGGGGATACGACACAAAAAAATATTATATCTTCGTGTATATGTAAAAACATAAGAGTTTAAGAATAAATCTTATCTAGAAAATACAACTAAGATTATTGTGCATCTAAATAGAGATAAATTACTTTCTCATTGATATAAATAAAAAATTGCCTACCAAAAATATATATATATATAAATAATTAATTAATTTTTACATAATAAATGAAAGAGAAAGTAAATTATTTTTATTCTTTTGTTATGTGATAGATTGGTTTTATTTTTTAAAAATAAGGATACCTTTATTATTATAATTATTAAATCATTTATACAAATTAATTAATTTTTACATAATAAATGAAAGAGAAAGTAAATTATTTTTATTCTTTTGTTATGTGATAGATTGGTTTTATTTTTTAAAAATAAAGATACCTTTATTATTATAATTATTAAATCATTTATACAAATTGTATGTATTATATATGAACCATAAATATAGGTACATGAAATGCAAATGAATTTTTTTAAGAAAAAATTATTAAAATAATTATATAATCATTTATTAGAATAGTTTAGTCTAGTCTAGTGACTCTTTGTATATTTAGTACTTAGAAGAACAAAAGTCTCGGTGACTCTTTCTATTTTAATACACAAATGGAAGAACAAAAGTCATGTCAGTATAATAAAATTTTCTTACTTAGGATATGTGACTTGTATCTAATACAAGTACAGAGAAGACAAAAGGTTGAAGCCAACTTAATGTCTATGTAATCAATGCGTTTTAAATTAAAACATCAATAGCTTGTCTTCCCCATTTGAAATTGAACATCTTACAAGTTTTTCTCTGCTCAACAATGGCGGAATAATAAACTAACTCGTTCCAGGCAAAACCCAGCCGTGTCCAATATACAAACTCAGCGTCAGACACAGATCTTTTACCAGCACCTGACTTGTGTCACGTTAACACAGGTACTCCTACCAAAAGTAGCGAGTCCGAGTAACACAGTCTGGGGGGACCTAGAGTACGGTGTATTTGCAACAAGTTGGGAACATATGATATATATACTCCATTTTGAGAGGGAATGTTAATGTATATTCATGTACATGTATCACTAGTATTTATGTACCTAGAGGCGATGTACCTAGGGGTGAAGTACCTTAGTATTTATATATCTAGGGGTGATCTAAGGATAATGTATCCAGTTTAAGTTGACTGCACAGTATTTATTGTGTATTTGTTGTATATGATTATAAATAACAATCTAAGACAACCCATTTTATTGTCAAGCCATTCAGTAAATCACTATCTCTTTACAATTTTTAATGATATCTTGAAGTTATGTGAAATGTGACTGAATAACACTATAAATAAGATTTGTCACCTCAAGATGTTGCTAGAATTTTGAATGTGAAGTTATTGTGATTATTTAGCACATGGTGTCATTGAAATTATTGACCATGGAATCTACTGTGAGATTCCTGCAAAAGGTGTTAAGGAAATTATTTTTGGCAATGGAAATAGAAGAAGGTAGAAATGACTTATCAAACGAAGATGGGAACTTCTAGAATTCTTTTTATACATATAGGGGCAGTGCCCTCTTCTGATATGGCTAGTCAAATAGCCGATCGCGACAATAACATTTTCAATCATTGATACCTAGTGGTATGCCTTCGATATGGAACTTGTAAAGTCACTAGTTTCCAAGGCTAGAAATAGTGGAAGGGAGAGCTTCTCTCTCTAGATAAGCTTATCTTTGGGCTTCAATGAATTTCTTCTTCTTCCCTCCCCTTTCAACCGTTGATTTTCACTTCAATATCATTAAAGAGGGTCAGTGAGTGGCCCATTATGCCTACTGTTAAACACTCATTATGGGTAGAGGAAGTCTTGGACATATGGCTTATAATATTCCTCCCACTTTGCTTTTATTGCTATATTCATTACAGCGGGTGGGAAATGGGCAGATTGGAGTGTTTCCATAGCAGAGCATTGAATATCCTCTTTCCAAGCTCTCGGCTGCTTGGCTTTCTTGGTGCAACCCATCTGCATCTAATTCTCCTGCTCACTCAACTTATCATCAACACATGGGGCTTTATTGGAAGGAGTGTTAGTAGGTTGGATTTGTAGTTAGTTGCTGTGAGACTGCCTGCTGTTGGTGAATTTGTTTAAGTTAAGAAATTTGGTTTTGGCTGGCTAGAAGACTTTGAATCATGTCCGATCATACACCTTCTGTTTTGCTCTGTAGGCTTAGCTATCTATCACGGGTGGGGGCTTAAACAAAGCATGGGCAGAAAAGGCATCTCAAAGGACTGGTATTGGAGATTGGTTGAAGGCTTTAAGCTGCAATAAAACCACTTCGGTGCTCTAGAATGGCAAGTTGCTGAAGCATAGCCTCAATAAACTCGATGAAGTTGCCTAGCTCTGACTTGCAGCAGATTGTGCTTGGATATTTCTGCCTCTTTTCGACTTGGAGGCTGCGAGACAGCCACTACTGGCTGGCTTCAAGTTTGTACAATTAATGCATGGGATGAGATGAGAAGCCAAAAGTTGCAGATCGGACCTTGGCAGCGTCACAAGGAAGAAGATGAATCTTTGTTTTTGGCTCAAACAGCTGTGCTGTCTGATTTTGAAAAGCTGCTCGTCGGACTTGTTCCTAGGCATTCCGGCGTTCTCCGGCATTTCAGTGTTCGGAGCAAGCTGCAGCATGCATGACACCCGGCGATGGAAGCTATGACATCATAGCTGACGTTGAAAGTTGGACGGGTTCTTTTTCAATGTGTCAAATTCAATTTGCATAAAACCACCCGTGATTCCAGTCTCTAGTTAGTTTAGTCCTAGGTTTGAAGCGATCAATGGGCTTAAAATTGCTTAGTATGTGTTGGCCCATAAGTAATCCTTGTTCTATTTGACTAGTTGGGCTGAGGATTTGGGGCTTAAATTAGTTGAGCTCCTTTGTTTGGGCTCGTTTGCTTTGGTTTCTCGGGCTTTCATGGGTTTGTCTAAATCTGTATGATTATTGGGAAGCCTTGTAATTGAGTTTTTATGTTTTATTCCCATGGGCTCCAAATATTATTTTTGCAAGGGAATATTGTACACTAGCCTATCCACTTGGGTTGTAATTGGACATTTATTAGTGGACTAGGTTAGAGAGTTTCCCAACTTAGCTTAGGATAGTGTGTGTCCCCAGGGATGTGTTCTCCCCCTTTGGGAGTTGTACTCAGCTTCATATAACATGCATATTTTTGTAACAAAATAAATTTCCTACTTACCCAAAAAAAAAAAAAAAAAAAAAAAAAAAAAACAAAAACAAGGCTGGGGATGGTGAAAATTAGGAATATGACTAACCTATGGTTTTCTCTTTGATAAATCATCGTTTATATCTCCAAGGTTACACCTTTCCTTGTTAATTTAGTAATTGAAAAATGTACCTATATTTGTAATAATGTATTATTAAATAAAAGAACAACTTGTAATCAGTGCCGCTATGAGGTTTGATTTCGATATCTTTACAATCTAAATCTAAGATTCCTACCACTATGGTACAAATTTCGATGTGATCTAGAATGGTAAATATATTAATATTAAATATTCTACTATCCATTATTGTAAATATGTAAGTACAATTTTATTTATCTACTAATTTTAAAGAACTTCGATAAATAATTGTTGCATAAAATACCAAGCCATTTAGTCATGATCATTATATTGGATCAACCAATACAATGTAGTATTATGCTCATTGCATATAGGCACCTAGGAGATTTTAACTGCTAGGCTTTAATAGCTCACTCCTCCATGGGAACATTTTTCCTCATAATAAGATCATGGCAGTGAAAAAGGAGCACAGAGAAAATTAGCTTCTTTTGAGTTATAAACTACCGAACTTATGCTTTATTATATTACCAGGCTTTGGATAATTCTACTAGTATGTTGGTTTATAATAATTATTGAATGATTGCAATGCTTAATTGACTTGTATATTATCTATGTATTTGGATGATAGAATAGCTTTGTAATTGATACAGGACAATATAGCTTAAAGCAAATAAATAGAAACTTTAATAGCTCACCCCTCCATAAGAACATTTTTCCTCATAATAAGAACATAGCAATTAAAGAGAAGCGCAGAGAAAATTAGCTTCTTTTGAGTTATGGACTACCAGACTTATGCTTTGTTATATTACCAGGCTTTGGGTAATTCTACTTTCAATGTTGGCTTGTAATAATTATTGAATGATTGCAATGCTTAACTAACTTGTATATTATCTATTTATTTGGATGATAGAATAACTTTGTAATTAATATAGGACAATATAGATTAAAGGGAATAAATTGAAAAAAAAAAAATTGGCAAAGAAGAAGAAGCAGACGGTGGTGGAAGAAAACAAGCCACGCAGCCTTCAATTCAAATAACTCATATTTTTATTCATCAAAAATTCTCCTAATTCAATACAATTAAAGCCTATAGGCTAACCTTAAATCAAAATAAAATCTCATAAATATAATATACGAAAAATAGAATCCTAATATAGGAAACAAAATAAAAATCAATCTAAAATATAAAATAAAATCTACTCCTAATAATATGGAATAAACTAAAATCCTAATAATATAAAATAAAATAATACTTTAATACTTGGCTTCCGTTTTGCGTCATCCTCCATTGCTCAAAAAAAACTCGACTCTATCCAGTTGCAAACTTATACACTCCTTCAATCGCGGGGCCAAGAATAGAGCGGATGCTCAAGATTCCCAAAGCTTGTCGACGTGCGTAAGGGTAATAAAAACTTAGTGTCTCCACCAAGTTTGCCAAGGATAGAAGAACATGATTCCGATAACAAAGCTTGCAGATGTGGAAAGAAAACAAAAAATATATCAACTTGTGGGAGGGAATTTTTTTTCTTTTTTTTTTTTTATATATAGTTAAGCGGGAAAGGGGAAAGACCCCAAGTTTTGAACCCAGATGGTGAGCAAGCCAATGGGAGCCTCTGCCACTAAGCCAAGAGCCGCTCTCAACTTGTGGGAGGGATTTAATTATAGAGAAGACAAAATCAACAAAAGCACTGTAGGTTTTAGGCATACCCTTCAACCTAAGGCATGAGATAGTACAAGTAGGAATCCCAGTAATGCAATTAAAAAAATTTATCTTGTCAAGAGCTATGAAGCACAAATACGGACTCAGGGGAGTATATGGGATACAACAACTTTAAAAAAAATGAGGATAAGGACATGGCAAAAATACGATGACAAAATAAAATAAAATATATATTTTATTTAAAATATTTTTGAAAATAGCATCTTTGTGCTACCAAACATTATATAAATAACAATTATATAACATGAAAATACCATTCAATCCATAAATTAATTATTTACAGAATTTGTATTAAGTTATATTTTAATTATTTACAGTTTGACCCCTAATTAAATTTTACATATCAATTTTACCACCAAATAAAATTTAAGATATTACATTTGGACCTCCGCCGTATCTCAAAAGTATTCTTCTCGTATCCTAGTCGTATCATATGCAAAATAAAAAATCAAGACACGCTGCGATACATATCCTGGCGTATCTAAGTCGTATCTCTATCTCCTGAGTATTCGATACGAGTGCAACACCAAATTTGAAGTGTCTGTGCTTCATAGGTAAAGAGAAATATCCTTAGTAGTCAACACAACCTCATCAACTAGTGTAATATGACAAGACATCACATCAACCAATTTGCTTACGATTTGCTCATCAATCTCATCATTTAAAAAATAGAAGTCATCAAGATTAGGCTCATAAACTAACACTTTAAGGTGGTCATCATCAGACTTTCTTCTATTTATCAATGAACTTAAGAATATCTGTAAAGGCAATTGTTATATATTAGGGTAAACATGGTAGGAAAATAATTAGTTTCCTAATTCCCTTGTGTAGGAATATTTGATTGATAGTTCTAATATATATAGTTTCCTAATACATAGACTTATGTATATAAATATGTTAAGATATACCCTAATACAATATAACAATTTCATCTTTCAATTCAATTTTCTTTACATGGTATCAAAGTGAAGGTTCTAAATCAATTTTCAAACTAGGGTTTGTTGTGTCTGCATCAAGAAACGCTAAGTTTCAATTCCTGTTCTTGTGTCTATATCAAGAACTGAAATTAGATTTGCTTCATGGCCACTGACATCATCGTCATCATCAGTTAGGAAAACATCACTACGTATGTTTCCCACCTAAAGTCAATAATCGAGTCTTGTGTCCTTTTGCTTTAGTCCATTCGGATGTTTGGAGTCCAAGTTGAGTGGTATCTAAGTTTGGTTTTTAATACTTTGTAACTTTTGTCGAAGATTTTTCAAGAAATACTTTGATTTATTTAATGAAAAATTGTTCCAAATTATTCTCTATTTTTTAAACATTCTATATTGAAATTTAAACTCAATTTGGTTTATCTATTAAAATTCTTCACAGTGATAATGTCAAGCAATATTTTTCTAACCCATTTACTGGTTTTATGTCTTCTCTTGGTATACTTCATCAATCTTCTTGCTCTCACACACAACAACAAAATGGGGTGGCTGAATAGAAGAACCTTCATCTTATTGAGTCAGCTCGTTGCTTGTTATTCAAAATGCATGTTCCTCGTATCTATTGGATACTTCTTGATAAACCTCTTTTCTCTATCCCACCTCGTATATTTGGTTTCGTTGCCTTTGTTCATCAATTGGCTAGTGAAGTTGACAAACTAGTACCACAGGCTCAGGAGTGTGTATTCTTAGGGTATTCTCGCTTGCAAAAAAGATATCGATGTTATAGTCCTTCTCTCAATCGGACTTTTGTTAGTGCTGATGTCCTGTTCTTTGATTCCATGCCTTTCTTCTCTAAGTCACAATCTTTATCATCCTCAGATGCCAGCCTTCCATTACCTATTTCTTCTTCTTTCAATCAATCATGTCACTCGCCCTCCAACTGTAGCCGTTTAGACCGTTTTGATTTACAGGTTACAGCTGACGCAAGGTAGAAGGACCACTCGTCGTTTCTACTGCTCCATCATCTTCTCCAGCCTTCTTCAAATTCTAGTCCTGACTCTGACCTATCGATTGCCCTTCGAAAAGGTAAATGTCCATGTACTTCCCATCCTATTTCCAATTGTGTTTCATATCATGCCTCATCTCTCTCTTACCATACTCTTGTTTCCTTGTTATCTTTTCTTTCTACTCCTAACTCTGTGCATGACACCTCATCTCACTTTGGATGTCGTTCTGCAATAAAAAATGAGATGTCTGCACTTCAGACTAATGATACTTAGGACTTGGTTTGCCATCCTCCTAGCAAGTCCGTGGTCGGTTGTCGTTGGGTCTATACAATTAAAGTTCATCCTAATGGTTCTCTCAATAGGCTAAAAGCTCGCTTGGTTGCAAAGGGATATACACAAGTGTATGGCCTCGACTTCTCAGAAACTTCCTTCACAAATTGCTAAAATTACATCTATGCGTGTTCTGATCTCCTTAGCAGCTATCCATCATTGGCCTATTCATCTAGACGTCAAAAATGCCTTCCTACGTGGTGATTTAGAAGAAGAAGTCTACATGTAACAATCTCTTGGGTTTATTGCTCAGAGGAAGTCTAAGTTAGTATATGGACCGAAAAAATCCTTATATAACTATGGAGTTTGGCTTGACTCGGTATGTGGTTGACCATTTTGTCTTCTATTGTCATTCTACTCGTAAGAAAATATGGCTCTTAGTATATGTTGATGATATTATTATCACATGTGATGATTCACAAGGCATCATTCATTTGAAAACATTCCTCCAAAGCAAGTTCAGTACGAAAGATTAGGGCCATTAAAATATTTTTTAAGCATTGAAGTATCCTGGACACGGAAGGGAATTGCACGCTCACAGAGAAAATATGTGCTCGACCTACTGTCTGAAACAAGTATGCTAGGCAGCAAGATTGTGGATGCTCAAATGGATCCTAATACAAAACTAGTTGCAGACAAAGGTGATTTACTAAAAAATCCTAACCAATACAAGAGGTTAGTTGGGAAACTAAATTATTTGATAGTAACTAAATCGGATATTGCATTTACTATGAGTGTAATCAGTCAATTCCTTAAATCACCTCGTACCAGATATTGGGATACAGTTTTCGGATTTTGAAATATTTGAAGGCAGCACCTAATAAAGGCTTATATACAAAGATAATAGACGTGTAAATTCAAGGATCTACAGATGCCAACTAGGTAGGGTGATGCGGAACAAAAATTGAAAGTAAAGAAAAAATAGATTGAAAGCAAGAGAAAGAAAAAAAATTGAGAAGAGAAGAAGAATTAGAAGAAAAGGGGGGAAAAAAAACTCAGCCACTAATATTATTCAATCAATCAATCAATCTTCTGTTAACCCTAATTAGGGTTTAAATAGAAAATATCATGAGCCTAACACAAAAGGCCTAAAATAAAATAAACCTACACTAAACTAGCCAAAAAATAAATGGGTCCAAGTAACCTCTAATAATATAAACTCATTATCAATAAAACCCAAAGCAAATGGGTCCAAATAATAAATAATAATAATAATAAAAGAAATAAATTTAAAAATTGATGTCCTCATCAACTCTCCCGGACTGAGAAGAACTCGACTCCGTCGAGTTGAAAACTTGGCACTATTATCATGTCACATTTTCCACTTGACAAGACATTTTTGGAGTTGAAGGAAAATGAGATCCTTAACATCGAACACAGATAGGCACCGCTGAAGAGGTGAAAGAACTAGAACCGGCATAAAAATATCTCCGTAACCTGCAGACAATATTTGAGGCCCAAAGATGCCTCCACAAAATAACAAGTTCTCCACATGCTAAATTACGACAAAACTCATATCACATGGCAAAGTGAAAAAATTTGCATTAGGACTAGAATCACAAAGGATATAGAATGGCCCAACATTTTCAGCATGCAAATTTTGGTAAGACAATACGGGGTAGCAAGTAGGCAATGCATAAGTCATCTTTAAGTTACATCCATTAAATTCTTTATTCCCATCAATAACATAAGTAGAAAATTTATAATAATTATTACTCAATCCAATTTTTCATCTAATATCAGCATCATTAAAAAGGGGTGGAATATGTTGTTGAGAAAAAATGACGAGGAATGATGCAACTGAACTTGTCAAATTAGAATCCCTCAAGAAAGAATAAGTGACTGGAAACTCAATGATATCAATAGAATAGTGGTAAGAGATGCCACACACAACTTGTAAGAGAAACTGTTCAATGTATGCAAGAATGTTTCTGTTATACACTAGAAGTGAGGAGGACTTATGCAACTGAATAATATCACGGAAGAACAACTTAGACATAGACTCAAAGAACTCCCAACTGATAAAGTCACTAAGTAAAACTCTTGAGATGCTTAAATAATATCCCCTGAAAAAATAACCATCACCAATGCTAGTCTATGTAATCTTGACGATCATTATTCATGATGTCCTCAAATAAATCAACAAAATCAAGGTAAGATGACGGTGGAACCAATTCAACTACTTTAAACACATTTTGAGGATTTGGTGACTCAATATGATCTAGTGTCAAAAGAGGAGAATTAATAAGAGAATCAGAAGTATCAACAAAAACAATAGGGACGCTAGGTTTAGGAGATGGACGTTGTAACTCAATAGTTTGTATAGGGCACTTTGACTCTGATATCGACTCATAAGACTCAAAACTCATAATATTTTTCAATTTCTAAAACTTTGGAATAAGCTTCATTTAATGTCTTATGAGTGTATCACTGAACTACCTCACGGATGCAAGACCTTAGCCCAAGGACAAATCTACTAATGGCACAAGGCTCATTTTGAAAGTTAGATCACTTCCTAAGGGTTTTAAATTGATCAAAACAGTCATCAACAGAAGAATCCTCCTGTTTAAGACGCATTAACTGAGACCATGCCTTATCTATAAAACTTTTAGGAACAAATCGATCACTCAAAATTTGTTTCATCAAAGCCCATTGAGTAACATGTCTATGGTATAACTCAACTGTTTGCCAATACTCTCTAGCATAATTGGTCAATCTTGTTTTGGTCAGAAGAATACATTGGTCATCAGACAGGTCGTAATAGTTAAAAATGTATTCGATATCATCTACCCAATTAAGAAACTCAAGAGGATCGATAGTACCACTAAAATAGGGAGGATCTTTGACGTAAGTTTGATGAATAGAACGAAGTCTTACTTTATTATTCCAATATGATTGGTTTTCGAAATTCATGGCAAAAGGATAGAAGTAATTTTTTTTTTAAATGCTAATATTAAAGAAAATTGAAAAAGAAAGTAATAAAAATATAAAATCCTAATATGCTTAAAATAGGAATAATGAATCTAATAAATGAAACTCAACAAATAATTTAGGCAAGCAATGGGTGAGTGATTTTTTTTTTTTTTTTTTTAAGATGGGTAATAATTAACTAAATTCAAAAGGGAAATAGGAAGCAGGATAAATGAAATAAATGGGCAAGGTTCAAGTTCAAATTTATGCAATTCACGCTGCCATATGACATAAGCATTTATCATAATTAACAATGAGAGAATTGTACCTAATCCAAACCTTTGCTTCAAACCGTACAAAGTGTTCACTTTTGAAACATCCAAATAAGTAGTTGACTGTCTTGTTGGTTGAAATTTGCCAAAATAGATTGACAGAGTGCTCTGGAATTCATCGGAAGTCGCCGCAAGGTTCGCCGGAAAGTCACCGGAGTTTTGCCAGAAAAGCTGCTGGAGGTCGCTAGAGGTCACTAGGGTCACCTAGGAGTTCACCAAAGGCAGGTTGTGCTGCTAGACTTCGCCGGAGGTTTAAATAATATCAATCTTCTGTTAACCCTAATTAAGATTTAAATAGAAAACATCATGGGCCAACACAAAAAATCTAAAATAAAATAAACCTACACTAAACTATTGAGTTACAACGTCCATCTCCTAAACCTAGCGCCCCTATTGTTTCTATTGATACTCCTGATTCTCTTATTAATTCTCCTCTTTTGACACTAGATCATATTAAGTCACCAAATCCTCAAAATGTGTCTAAAGTAGTTGAATTGGTTCCACCGTCATCTTACCTTGATTTTGTTGATTTATTTGAGGACATCATGAATAATGATCGTCAAGATTACATAGACTTTATCATTGGTGATAGTTATTTTTTCAGGGGATATTATTTAAGCATCTCAAGAGTTTTACTTAGTGACTTTATCAGTTAGGAGTTCTTTAACTCTATGTCTAAGTTGTTCTTCCGTGATATTATTCAGTTGCATAAGTCCTCCTCACTTATAGTGTATAACAGAAACATGCTTGCACACATTGAACAGTTTCTCTTACAAGTTGTGTGTGGCATCTCTTACCGATATTCTATTGATATCATTGAGTTTCCAGTCACTTATTCTTCTTTGAGGGATTCTAATTTGACATGTTCAGTTGCATCATCCCTCGTCATTTTTTCTCAACAATGTATTCCACCCCTTTTTGATGATGCTGATATTAGATGGAAAATTGGATTGAGTAATAATTATTATAAATTTCCTACTTATGTTATTGATGGGAATAAAGAATTTAATGGATGTAACTTAAAGATGACTTATGCATTGCCTACTTACTACCCCGTATCGCCTTGACAAAATTTGTATGCTGAAAATGCTGGGCCATTCTATATCCTTTGTGATTCTAGTCCCAATGCAATTTTTTTCACTTTGCCACGTGATATGAGTTTTGTCGTAATTTGGCGTGTGAAGAACTTGTCATTTTATGGAGGCATCTTTGGGCCTCAAATATTGTCTACAAGTTATGGAGATATTTTTATGCCAGTTCCAGTTCCTCCACCTCTTCAGCAGTGCCTATCTGTGTTCGATGTTAAGGATCTCGTTTTCCTTCGACTCCAAAGATGTCTTGTCAAGTGAAAAATGCGACATGATAACAGTGCCAAGTTTTCAACTCGACGGGGTCGAGTTCTTCTCAATCCGGGAGAGTTGATGAGGACATCAATTTTTAAATTTATTTCTTTTTATTATTATTATTATTATTTATTATTTGGACCCATTTGTTTTGGGCTTTATTGATAATGAGTTTATATTATTAGAGGTTATTTGGACCCATTTGTTTTTGAGCTAGTTTAGTGTAAGTTTATTTTATTTTAGGCCTTTTGTGTTAGGCCCATGATGTTTTCTATTTAAACTCTAATTAGGGTTAATAGAAGATTGATTGATTGATTGAATAATATTGGTGACTGAGTTTTTCTTTCCCCTCTTTTCTTCTAATTTTCTCTTCTTCTCTATTTTCTTCTTTCTCTTTCTTTCAATCTATTCTTTCTTTACTTTCAATTTTTGTTCCACATCATAGGGTCTCCATCAGATAATCACTCTTCTACTGGTTAATGTACCTTCGCTGGAGGCAACTTAGTTTCATGGAAAAGTAAAAAGTAGGCAGTTGTAGCAAAGTCAAGTGTAGAGTCAGAATATAGGGTCATATCCCATACCCCATGTGAGCTTGTTTGGATATAGCATTTGATAAAGGAATTAGGTGCTTTTCATTCTCAACCTATGGAATTGTTATGTGATAACCAAACAGCTATCTATATTACCTCTAATCTAGTATTTCATTAGAGAACTAAACATGTTGAGGTGGATTGTCACTTTGTTAAAGAAAATATCATATGGAATCATCAAAACTTGTCACATTTGATGTGAGGATCAAATAACAGATTTGTTCACCAAAGCCTTTGAGGGCTCTCGGGTTCAATATATATGTAATAAGCTTGTAACGTGTATATATGTATACACTCCAACTTGAGGAGGAGTGTTAGATATTAGTGTAAATATGATAGGAAGATAATTAGTTTCCTAATTTCCTAGTGTAGAATTTTCTGATCAATAACTTCCTAATATGTATAGTTTCCTAATACATAGGACTCCATATATATAAATAGGTTAAGATGAACCCTAATACAATATAACCATTTCCTCTTTCAATTCAATTTTCTTTACAACGATCAATAGAGAAGGACCTGAAATTGTTTTCAGCTTTGAATTTGACATTTGAGTTGAATAATGGTGAACGGGGTTCCTAGGCCAACTATGTCTCAAATGTGGCCATCATAATGGTTAATCCTTGAATTGCTTCTCTGAGGGCTGCCAGTTAGGTTTGCAATTGGTTATTAGTCATTCCTATTAGATGTCAGTGTGCAACGAAGTTAAACAGGCTTTGTGGAATTGAGCAAACAGGTTACTGATAGTTATGAAGCTCGTTGGATGGTCGCCAAAGAATCGCCGGAGGTCACCGAAAAGTGGCTGGGGTGATCGTTGGAAGGTGGCAATCTCAGTGATGGGTGGCTGGTGGTAAGAAGGTGAGCCACGCATTGGTACGTGCAAAGGAAAGTGACAACGCGTGGGTCTCACTAGGGCTAGGTTGCACGTGAAGACTTGGTTAGCTTTGTAGCTAGTTGGCGAGCTCCCGTCGACAGCTGGAGAGGCCGACAGTGGTGTTGTTGACCTTGTCGATGTTGGAAGATGGGACTGTTGAAGCCCATTGATGTGAAGGCTCTTCTCCGACGATTGGTTTTATCAGCGGCTGGTGCTGCCATTGGGTTGCAAATGACAAAAGGTGCTGTCGGCAACGAAGGGTGTTGTCGAAGTTTGTCAGCAACTCGTACTAACGATGGGGTGCTTGTTCATTGGGGCTTATACTAACAGAGGATGCAAGTGGAGGTACAGTGAATACAGAATTGAGTTGATTAAGATTTAGAAATAAAATTTTACTCTAATACCAAAATTGATGCAGGATAATGTAGATTAAAGCAAATAAATAAAAAACAATTAGGATAAGTCGTAGGAGAAGAAGAAGAAAGGGGAAGAAAACAAACCACATAGGCTTCAATTCAAACCACTCATATTTTTATTCATCAAAAACTTCCTTTAAATTAATACAATTAAAGCCTTTATATAGGTTAACCTTAAATCAGAACAAAATTCCATAAACATAATATGATAAAAATAGTCCTAATATAGGGAACAAAAAAAAAATCAATCTTAAAATAAAATAAATTCTACTTCTAATGATTTGGAATAAAATAAAATCCCAATAATATAAAATAAAATAATTCTTCAATATTTTACTTCCATTTTGCATCAATAATCCAATATCACATTTTAACCATATTATTTACTTTGCATTTGACTAAGTCATGCAAAAGAATTACCTTGGGATATCAATATAGAATTCTATTTACCCTTATGATTAGTTTACCCCTAAGTTCGATGAAATTCAAGGCGTGTCAATTTGCCCCTATTATATCTTAACAAAAACAAAAGAGAGAAAATAACAAAATCCTTCTCAATCAATACTCAATGGTGTCATAAAATATCATTAGAAACAAAAAAAGGAAGCCTAGCTGGTCTCAAATAAAAGCATGAAGGAAAACTTAACCTCGAACCAAAACACATCTCTGCACCAAAATTTGAAACCAAAAAAAAAAAGAAAAAACAAACAAAATGTAGCAAAAATTGAACTCCGAAAAAAAAAATAATATCTAGACTCAAAAAGAATTATTGAATAAGAAAGAGGTCAATGACCACGCTAGAACAAACTAGAGATGAAATGGGCACCTCACGCCCCACCAAGAGTGGAGCACAGTCCCCACGTACCAACAAGAAGAGAATTGCATGGCGCCGCATAAGGATTTTCTAGTAAGACGACAACTTTGGTTCCAGTCAACAATGATCAACAAACCCTATGGTGGTCTCAGTTTGTAAAATCTATGCTCCGTGATGTTTTCTAAAATTTTGTAGTCGCAGGTCTAGGGTTTGAGTATTAAAGAGGATTAAAAATAGAGAGAACAAGAAAATACTTGATCATGATTATGGTAGGTAGCAATGCTTAGCTGCTACAGTTAAAAAATCCCTATTCAACACCAACAAAACAGGAATTTCTCCAAATATAATCGAACTTGTATGCACCATAAAGGACAACCTAGTGCACGAAGCTCCCGCCTTGCGCGGGGTCCGGGAAGGGTCGGACCACAAAGGTCTGCTGTACGCAGCCTTATCCTGCATTTGCAAGAGGCTGTTTCCATGACTCGAACCCGTGACCTCAGGTCACACGGTAACAACTCTTACCGTTGCGATAAGGCTCCCCTTCAAACTTGTATGCACTATAAAAAAAAAAAAAAAATAGTTGGGTGTACTTGAAAACCTAACTTTTCGTAGTTTTTTGTTTTTCTTTTTTTTCCACAAATAGCAATTTTGTCCTCATTTTTTGTTTATGTTTGTTTATTTATTAAAAATAATGACTAATATAATTAAAGTTCCTTCAATGGCGATACTGAAACACCCACTGTGATGTTTGGGGTCTTCTAAGTTTTCTTATATGAATTCTGGTTTTGGGCTTCTCAATATTGCAAGAGTAGCTGCAAGTTTTGCCAGAGGTTGTAGAGATCAAACGGGTAATGAGGTAATTTTTATTTTCACATATTATGCCTGTCATTCTTGGTAGTTTATGATTATTCATTGATTAAAAAATTCGGATTATTAATGGCTTTAGTGGAATTAGATTACAATTTTTGCAATTTAGTAAATATCACTGCTGCAATGATCCCTTCTGTTACAGTCCTAATGGGCCTCACTTGTGGCATGGGACATGGGTTGGGCTATTCCAACATGAGATGGAATATAGGAATTAATCTCATGAGATGGAATATAGGAATTAATCTCATGAGTTCCATCAAGTCTGGGTCTTCTAGCGTATTGGACAAGCTCCTAACATTTGGTATCAACCTTCACGTCCTAAGTTCGAGTCATGGTAAGGACTACCTAAAAAAGAACAACCTAAAATAGAGTGAGCCACCCAAAGAGGAAAAAAAGCTACTACCGCTAGAGTGAAAACTACCAAGAGTGAGAACCACCGAGGACATAAGCTTTGGAAACATGGTGGTATGTTACGGTCCTGATATGGGACATAGGTTAAACTATTCCAGTATGAGATAGAATATAAGAATTGATCTCACCCGTTCTATCAGATCTAGGTCTTTTAGCGTATTGGTCAAGTTCCTAACACTATCTCAAGAACTAAACCCATCTTTGAGTGACAACCTAGGAAGCACGGATACTCCAAAATGGGTGTCGCATCCGTATTCGATACGTATCGGATACACATACTCTTCAGATATTTCAAGATACGTAACGGATATGCCACATGACGTATCTTATTATTTTATTATTTTTTTCAAATATATGATTAAGAAAAATCTAAATTTGAGTAGTTAAAATTCCTAAAATTATAAAATTTTATGACTTATTTTTTGTTATATTTTGTATATTGAATTATATATTAAATTAATTTTGTTGTAAATATTATATTTATATATAACTAATAAAAATAAAAAAAATTTATAATTTTTTGGCCGTATCCCTATCATATCTGTATCTTCATTTTTTTGAAATTGCTATATCCGTACCCGTATCGTATCCATACTTCTTTGGTGACAACCATGAACATTTGCATTTTGGTTTTTTGTTTGGAGGATGGACAAATGTTGCATTTTTTATTTTTTATTTTTATAAGTCTATAATGGATCATTTTGTTGTTGTTAGGGATATTTAAAGAATTATTAGTAGCCCTACACGTGTGGCATTTTTTTGTTTTTGTGTTTTATTTTTATTTGTACACTTTTTTTTTGCGAGTCAATAGTAGATTATTTTGTTATAAATTAGGAATTTGAAATATTTTTAAATGTTAAAAAATTAAATTTGTTACATTAAATATTATTTTATATTTTATATATATATAATTAAATATATTACGAGTGGTGCTTTAGCTCAATGGAGCTGTCCCTCTTGCCCACTTACCCTGCTCGAGTTCGACCCCGGGCTTCCCCCAAACCCCACTTACCAATCAAAAAAAAAAATTAAATATATTACAAAAACCAACAGCAATTCGCGGGTCATTCTGCTGGTATATTCAAAATCCAGAAATCTCAAAACACATCAAGCATTAAATAATATATATGGGAAAAAGGCAAAAATGACAACTTGATTTTGCCTGTCCATATATTGCAACACCAATGAATTTATTATACTTTGATACTGTTAGAATTCAAAAAATGCAGAAAATGCAGATAAAAGACAGAGAAAAGAAAATTTATATTACTAAGATCGATTATTATAATATACCAATGATGCCTTTATATAAGCAAAACAATCACCAAAAATAAGGGAAAGATGAGAAACATAAATCTCAAACAAATCAAGTAACAAATCATAGAAGAATATTATCTCAATTTTATCCTCTTACATATCTTATCCTCTAATACTTCTGATGTTATTCTCTTACATATCTTATCCTCTAATAGATAACAATAAATAAAAACAAGATGTTAAAATCAGATATATGAAGAGAGTTTCTTGGCACTCATAAAAGATGGAAGTCCCATAACTATATAGCTAATGTATAAGGAAAGATTACTTAAATCCGAATCTTAAGCCTATCCAGCGTTAAAATAATAGGTACCAAAGAAAAATCGCAAAATAATATGAACTTTATTTTGTTGATGAGCATGTGTATTTGAATACTACCAAGGAATTCACGTCTGACCACTCCTTTTTTTTTTGTTGGGGGGGGGGGGTGGTAAAATCCACAAATATCATAAAACAAAATAGACAAGTCAGTGTTCAATTTTGACACACTGAAAAATTGTTAGATCACTTACATCTATGATATGTACTGCTTCCATGGTAGGGAGCTCCTCTTGTCTGGAGAGAAAATTTTAGCCATGATATTGATCAGGGAAATTTTAGCCATAGTATTGATCAGGGATTTGCATCCAAGATGTAGATTATTAACACAAAATTTCCAAATAAAAGAACTTATAAATATAATGATGGCATATATTTATTAGGAGTAAAAAAACCAGAACTTCAAAACAAAACAACCCAAAAAAGAATTGGACACAGTTTTGGCAAATAATATTCTACATAAAAATTTGAGCACTTCAACACCCCCCCAACCCCTCCCCCTTTCTCTTCCCCCCCGATCTTCCATTAGGAGTATATCTATTTTTGACAAATATTATCAATCTCAAAATTATTCTTTCGACTTCATTCCTCTGAAAAGCTCATCAACTTCCTCAGTAACTTTCAAGATATTGGCACAACTGCTCAAATCAATCATGTGCAGCCTGTCGATGTTATTTTATTTTTGGTACATAGAGGCAGAAGCCTGGGGGAGAGACTGAGCTGAACCCATGACCTATTGGCCTAGGTAGGGGGAGCCCCGAGCACTGGTCTAACCCCTCTCTCATAAGCTGAGAGATGCACATCTTACAATGAACCAAAATTATTTGTTGATGAAAAGCAGCAGTTAAATGTATTTAAAGTGTACGAACCACATACCTGTGAACTGTTGGGATAATCGTCAGCCCCAAAAAGTGATCCTGATGACAAAAATGAAAATCATCACAAAACAACACTAGACACTGCCTCAGTCCCAACTACTGTGACATCTAAGTTTACCATATGCATAGCCAGCACCAGCCCGATGGTAGTAGGGCAAAGATGTTGTACTAATACATTGGGGCAGTTCACTGTAACAAAAGAAAAAGGAAAATATAAACGGTAAATTATTCTTTTGTATATAAATATATATATGTATACATAAAAGACCTACAAGATGGTGTTAATCTGTAAGCACAGGTGAAATAATCAATAATCATGTCCCATCAATGGCTTTATCATTTATGATTTCACTAACTAGGAATAATAGCAGATAATGATGACGTAAACAAAACCTTGGGTCTGCAGATGGAAAAGAACTCTCAAAGCATGTCCGAGGGTACCCTCTAGGATCTGAATAAAGTGGATCATCTCCCTGCATAGTGAAGACAAAGATTATTGAAAATGAACAGAAATTAAGAATAGAGCACGCATATATAGACCTTACCTGCAAGGAAAACGGCCGCTTCCGTGCAGGTGAAGGGTAAGGGTAATCCTGATCAACAGAGCCTGCCCACAACCAAAAAGTAGAAACCGAAAAATTCATTCAATTGTTTTGATACCAATTCAGATCCAAAAACTGTAGGACAAATACAATGCGTAAGGTTTGTTTACAGGGAATAGAGCCCAACAAATGCATATGGAATTGCCTTTTTTTTTATATAAATATTAAGGAAATGCACCATTAGGATTCCGGGAGAAACATCCATTCCAACTAAGCCCATATTTGCTCTCTATCACCTTCTTCCAAATTTGTTTTCTTTCCAAAGGAAATATCCAAATCCAATTATACATTTGTTGGACACATTATCTCATGTACTTACCTCGGTTCCAAGTGTCCAATAAAGGTATGCCAAATGTTTAGAAGAGTCCATGCAACATAATACAAGTTTCACAGTGGTGGTTTTTTTTTTTTTTTTTGGATGAATAAATAATTGTATTAAAAATGCAAAGTAGAAAAGAGCATTAAGAATATGCCCAAATCAATTTCAAAAATAACAGAACTAATATGCTCTCAATGAAGGCCATATAAGACCCTAAGTCCGGTTCTATACCCCCACGTAACCAACTATGACTTTTCACTTTGTATAAGGATAATTCCTCTAAAGGTTGTCGATTGCAAGCTTCTTCGGACCATGCACCAAACACAAAATGCTACCTTGGAAGGTGCTCTCGACTTCCATATTTTGCCGAACGGGAAGTCTTCTTCTTGGGCCCTTGTCAAGAAGAAATAGAAAAATCTCCCCTCAAACGACCCAAACTTGGTAAGATTCCAAGTGACCACATCATCCCCCTCCGTGTTGTGAAGAGGGTGGAGATAATACTACAACTCAACCAACATTCCAACTTACTAGACAAAAAAGGTCCCTATGCAGGGTGATGTTATATGCTTGGTTGCCATCATTTTGAATCTCCATGCACTCTTCTACCGAAACCTCCTTGTCGAATAATTCCAAGAATAAGTCTCATTAGCTGCCCCTCGGAGTCCACTTATGCCTCCAAAACTTAATTGTATCTCCCCTTCCCACCTACCATTGAAGAAGGTCTTCAATCCAAGACCAACCATTTCTAATTCCTCTCAAAACACCCACCTCATAAGAACTCTGGCCTTCTTTCAAGCTTCACCCAACCCACTCCTTCCCAAACTTGGAGGATATAACTTGGCTCTCTCACTAATAAATCTCCACAACCATTTGCCCAAGAGATCTATGGTAAAATGTTTCATTAACTTGATCCCACCAACTTCCATGACCAAACGGCAATCCACGTGGTACTTAAAACCTTCTCCACCTCCTCCCGACAAGAAATCCCTTTTGTGTTTGTCAATCTGTTTTGGCATAGCAGCAAATATTTCAGACAATGACATATAATAAGCAGGCAAGCTAACCAAAGTGCTTTTGATCAGGGTCACTCTTGCCCCTTTGGACAAATATTTACTCTTTCATCCCAAAAGCCTCTTCTTGAATCTCTCTATAACCCGTTCCAGGCATTTTTGGACTTATCTAGAATCCCTAATTTAAGTCCTCAATAAGTTGATGGAAATGAATGGATCTTACAACCCATTGTGAGCTTTTCCAAGTTGCCCACCTCCCCAGCCAGCATAATATCACGCTTGGCTAGATTCACTCTGAGGCCTAGAACCACTTCAAGGCACAATAACACGCACGTAACACTAATAAATATATTAATCGAACTCTAATATGCTAATACTACTATGATAGCTATAACCCTTCGAAGCAAATAGCCTTAACTCCATCACCCAATCCCCCTAGCGTCTGATGCGAGAACAAAGAAGAACCCTCTTATCCACAACAAGCCTACCTAGTTGTTGAGGACCGCCACCAATTTGTGTCACCTTCTCACACATCTTGATGACCCATTGAAGTTCGTCTAGGAAAATCACCATTAATCTTTGAAAATTCTCGCCTTTCTCGAAAATTCTATAGCTTCCTTGTGATCATAGCCAAAATCGATGTCAATAGTCGATTGCCCTACCTAGAATGCCTTCCTCATCACCCCAATTGAAAAACCTAACTTCCTTGGTTAGGTTTGATCTCTTCTGACTCCCCTACCTAAAAAATAATTTGAAAACTTTGAATGGTGCAACATTAGCAACTTACGTCAGAAGCATTTCAATAATTAATGTTTGCCATATAAGAGTTGACTGGTTCCTTAAGGATTTTCTCATTAAATCTTCAGAATCACAGATCAAAAATCCTAGAAAGCCATTCATGGTTGTTATTAGTGAAGCAATATATCTAAATCAAATACATTTCATCATCCTTGTAAAATCAATGAATATTATAACCAATTCATTTTGACATCTCCTATACCTCCCTTTCTAGGAGTCTCAGTATTAGTTTTTTATAACTTCAATTTTTATCTATCATTTTTTTCTTTTTGGAAATGTGTAATGCAATGTACTCCCAGCATTGTTTAGAATAAATTGACAACAAATACAAATATCTAAAACTTTGAAATTGAAAAACTTTAGAAGTAGAGAAGACAAGAATGCTAGGCTGTAGACGAGTGGATTCACCAAGTGATGCTAATCACAAGTGTAGTAGTGGGATAAGTGATCATGTTGACAAGTAGAGTGTGTTATTTATGGCTCGTATTCGGATTTCGGTTTTAGGGTTTTTTCTTGGCTCATTTTGTGATCCGACTTTAATTTATAAGTTGGAGATTTTTGTATTAGGGTTTAAGAGGAACTCTAGTAGCCGTTTTGTGCTAGGGTTATATATCTTGTACTCTTTCATATTTGTTTGTGAATTTCTCTACTACTTTCGCTATGGACATAGGCTTCCAAGCTGAACCACGTAATTGTTCTTGTTGTTTTCTGTGTGTATTTTCATTTTTCCTCAACAAACTAATATCAGAGCCATGTCTATGGCAAAATTCAAAGTAGACAAGTTTGATGGCCAGAACAATTTCAGTTTATAGCGTATCAGGATGTGTGCTCTGCTACGTCAACAGGGTTTGGCGAAGGCACTGGATAGCAAACGTCCTAAGAAGACAACGACTGAGGAGAAAGCAGATCTAGATGAGAAAGCACACAGCACGTTTCAATTATCACTCGCAGATGAGGTCTTACAAGAAGTCACAGATGAAGAAATAGTTGTTGGTTTGTGGAAAACATTAGAAACCCTCTGCATGAAGAAGTCTCTAACCAACCATTTGTATTTAAAGTAGAGACTGTATACCCTACGAATGAGTGAAGATACGACTCTACAGAAGAAGTCTCTAACCAACCATTTGTATTTGAAGCAAAGACTATATACCCGACGAATGAGTGAAGGTACGACTATTAAAACTTACCTTGATGAATTCAATAAAATTATTATGGATTTAAAACATATTGATGTGACCATTGAGGATGAAGATCAAGCCCTGATCATTCTATGTTCATTGCCTAATTCTTTTGAGAATTTTGCTAATACAATGTTGAATGGTAGAGATACTACTTCGTTAGTGGATGTGAAGTCTCTGAACTCGAAGGAGTTATGAAATAAATTGATTGACAAAGGCTATGATGGGCAAGCTGAAGATTTGTTTGTGAAGCCTGCGGGAAGTATTCACTCCAATAGTAGAAGTCAAACTGAAGACAGGGGTTCTAGTAAAGGTAAAGACAGGAGTAAAAGTAGAGGTCGTTCACAGAACAGATCAATGAAAGATGTTGAATGTTCCTGCTATCACAAGGTCGGTCATTATAAGTCAGATTGTCCAAAACTTAAGGCGAAAGGAGGAAACAACAATTCAAATCCCTCCAATGTTGCTGGTGTTGCAGAAGTGTACTCTAATGGTTTAGAGAATGTTCTCACAGTTACAAATTTGGATGGTTGTATTGATGGTGAGTACATTCTAGATTCTGGTTGTTCTTATCATGTGTCCTAATAAAGATCGGTTTGCTACTTATTAAAAACTTTATGGTGGCTCAGTCTTAATGGGTAATAATACGGCCTATAAGACTATTGGGATAGGTACAATTAAAATCAGAATGCATGATGGTATTGTGAGAACTTTGTCAGATGTTCTACATGTGCCAGATTTGAAGAAAAAATTGATATCCTTGGGCTCGCTCGACTCTATTGGTTGCAAGTTTTCGGCTGAAGGTGGAGTTTCTAAAGTTGTCATAAGTTCTCTTGTTGTAATGAGGGGAAACGAGAATAATAGTTTGTACGTTCTTCAGGGCAATATAGTTGTTGGGACTGCTAAAGTATCATCAGCCGACTCAGACTCAGATACTACTCATTTATGGCATATGCGTTTAGGACATATGAGCAAGAGGGGGATGACACTCTTTACTTAATGGACAGAACATTGGAAAGCTTGACTTTTGCGAACACTGTATGTTTGGGAAGCAGTGTAGAGCCAAGTTTAGTACATCCATTCACAAGACTAAGAGTACAATGGACTACATCCATTCAGATCTTTGGGTCCCTTCTCGAGTTCCATCAAAGGGTGGAGCCAAATATCTTTTGACATTCATGACTGTCAAAGAAATAGATTTACTGAAGATTTGACTTACCCAAATGGGTAGCCACTGTTTTATATTTATACTAATACAAGTTACATATACAATAAATACTATACAAGGAATCTAGACTAGGTACATACCCCCTAGAATATTAAATACACTAAGTACATGCACATATATTAAATACACTAAGTACATGCACATACATTAACAGCCATATTTTCCCACACTCCCCCTCAAGCTGGTGAATAGATATTCTCCATTCCCAGCTTGGATACAATACTTTCAAACACTGGACCACTTAACCCTTTGGTTAACACATCAGCGAGCTGATCATTTGTAGACACATAGGGTGTGCAGATCAATCCACTCTCCAATTTTTCCTTGATAAAATGTCTGTCAATTTCGATATGCTTTGTCCGATCATGTTGCACTGGATTGTGGGCTATGCTAATTGCAGACTTATTATCGCAATAAAGCCTCATCGGGCCCTCCAACTTGATCCTCATGTCTTCTAGAATGATCTTCAGCCAAAGTAACTCAACTCCTTGAGCCATTGCTCGAAACTCAGCTTCTGCACTAAACCGTGCTACCACATTTTGCTTTTTACTTCTCCATGTCACAAGGTTCCCACCAAGAAACGTACAATATCCAGTGGTTGATCTTCTATCAATCAATGACCCAGCATAATCAGCATCTGTATAGGCTTCAAGCATTAAGCCCCCACTCCTCCTAAAGAGAATTCCTCTTCCTGGTGTACTCTTAAGATATTGCAACACTCTGTGTGCTGCTCGAAGATGAACCTCTTTTGGAGTGTGCATGAATTGACTAATCACATTCACAGCATAAGCTATATCCGGTCGTGTGTGGGACAGGATAAATGAGCTTTCCCACCAAGCGTTGATACATCCCTTTGTCCACCATAGCATCTTCCTCTGCTATTCCAAGCTTTAGATTCGGATCTATTGGAGTACTCACCGGTTTGCATGCTGTTTTACCTGTCTCCTTGAGTAGATCAGTTACATACTTCTGCTGAGAGAGAAAAATACTCTTATCTGAATGTGCCACTTCAATTCCAAGAAAATACTTTAGCTTCCCAAGTGTCTTAATCTCGAATTCTTTTGCCAAGCACTCACTCAAAAAATGTCTCTCCTCATCATCACTTCCTGTAACAATTATATCATCCACATAAACTAAGAGAACTGTGACTCCCCCTGAAGACGAGTGTTTGACGAACAGTGTATGATCTCCTTGACTTTGCTTATATCCTAACATCACCATAACCTTGGCAAACCTGCCGAACCATGCTCGAGGGGATTGTTTAAGCCCATATAATGCCTTCTTTAACCTACACACTGTATGATCAGTAACTCCTTTTCCATAACCAGGTGGAATTTCCATATATATCTCTTCCTCTAGATCTCCATGCAAGAAAGCATTTTTTATATCAAACTGTTGTAAATCCCATCCAAAGTTAGCTGCCAAAGACAATAGGACTCTAACAGTATTCAGCTTTGCAACTGGGGCAAAAGTCTCTAGATAGTCCACTCCATACATCTGATTATAAGCTTTGGCTACCAACCTTGCCTTGTATCTCTCCACTGAACCATCAGCTCTATACTTCACTGTGTACACCCATTTACATCCCACTGGTTTCTTCCCTGCTGGTAAATCCACAAGCTCCCATGTTTTGTTCTTTTCCAGTGCCTCCATTTCTACATTCATAGCTTGCTTCTATTTTTCATTAGACAAAGCTTCGGATAGATTAGAAGGAATGACAATGGTTTCTAGGTTATTGAGGAAGGCTCTGTGTGACGGGGAAAATTGCTTAAAGGACAGGAAGTGTGCAAGGGGATATAAGGGTCTTTTAGTGCACTCTCTCATACCTTTTCTCAATGCAATGGGCAAGTCTGTTTCACTACTACCCTTATGGGTCTCACTCTCTACTTCTGGTTCGGCTTCAATCTGTAATATGGGTTCAGGAATCATTACCTCATCGGACTCTTGGACTTGCGTAGAGTTGGGGGCAACCATCTTCCTCCTTGCATACATCTTGCCTTTGCCATAACTAACATCCCTGAGAATAGACTCAGTTTCGGGTTGAGTAGACACGGAAGCTGTTGTTACAGGATTAGACACAAGTTCAGAGGAAACTATGACAGACTCAGATAGTTCAGATTGAAACGGAGTATGATCACTAGTGGATGAAGAAGTAGGATGGTTTGAAACTGAAAGATCCAACATTAAGTCAAAATCCAAACCCTCGTCTTCTCTCACTAACTTCTCCCCCTGAAGATAAGGGTTTGGAAAGTAAGATTCACGTTCATTGAAGGTAACATCCATAGAAACAAAGAATTTTCGAGAAGGTGGATGATAACACTTGTAACCTTTCTGAGTTGACGAATATCCCACAAATACACACTTTATAGCTCTTGGATCCAGTTTCCCTCGGTTGTGACTGTGAACATGTACAAAGGACGTACACCCAAACACTCTAGGAACAAGATTATTTGTGGTGTGTAGGGTAGGGTAAAATGTTGACAACACGTCCATTGGACTCTTAAATCCTAGGACTCTAGAGGGCAATCTGTTTATGAGATGTGTTGCTGTAATAACAGCTTCCCCCCAAAAAGTTTTAGGAACATGGTTTTCAAATAACAACGCTCGGGTTTTTTCAAGGAGATCACCATTTTTCCTCTCTGCAACTCCATTTTGCTGCGGGGTATTCACACAAGATGACTCATGTATTATCCCTTCCTTTTGAAAAAATGGACTGAGACTTTGATTAAAATAGTCCCTTGCATTATCAGACCTAACTCTTTTGATGGTCACTCCAAACTGATTTTTAATCATGGAACAGAAATTTGGGAAAACAATACTGACATCAGATTTTTGTTTAAGAAGAAAAATCCAACAGACTCGAGTGCAATCATCAATAAAGGAAACAAACCATCGTGCCCCAGAGATATTAGCAACAGTAGATAGACCCCAAACATCACTATGAATTAAATAAAAAGGAATGGAACTTATTTTATTGTGCCCTGGAAATGGTATACGTTTGTGTTTGGCAAGTTCACATTTTTCACAATGAAAAGACTCAACATCAAAACTTTTAAACAAAGACGGAAACAAAAGTTTAATGACTCTAAATGATGGATGTCCAAGTCGGCGATGATGGAGCCAAATTTTCTCTTTATATGATGTCAAGGACTTGGAAACAAATGACACTGACTGTTTATCCTTGTTGATAGTTGGTTGACTTGTTTCAAGAAAGTAGAGGCCACCCCGTTCTCTAGCATGTCCAATCGTCTTCCCCGAATCCTTTTCCTGAAATATGCAATCAGTATGATGAAAAACCACATTACATTGTAAGTCATGAGTAAGTTTTTGGATGGATATCAGATTGGTAGATAACTTAGGGACATGAAGGACATTCTGCAAGGTTAACAATGGGTTAATTTGGACACTTCCAATTCCTGCCACAATGGTCAAAGAACCATCTGCAGTGGCTATTTTTCTACTGCTTGGGCACGGGGAATAGGTGGTAAAGACATTTGGTGAGTGGGTCATATGATCGGTAGCTCTTGAATCCATGATCCAGGAGGTGGAAAAGGCTGCATCCGAAACATTTAATCCAATGAAAAGCGGAAACTCACCTGAATATGCCAAAGAACAAGTAGCTGAGGGCTTATCAAGACTGTTGATGAGAGCTCTCACCCTTTCCAGTTCACCTTGGTTGAGACCAGCTGCTTCTGATTTGGGTGGCTCATCACTTTGGCCAGCTGCTACATTGGCTTGTCCACTTCTGGATTGTCCCCCTCTTTGTCCCCATTCTCGGCTTGGTGGCTTCCCATGAAGCTTCCAACAATTCTCACGAGTGTGCCGCGTTTTCTTGCAATATGTGCACCATAAATTGTCTTGGTCTTGATTCCTAGAATCTCCTGTCTTCATGTCAAGGGCTAGTTTTCTTTCATTACCAGCAGACTTCTTTGCAGTAGGTATATTCAGCTTGTTTCCATCACTTGCAACCATTGCTGAATTGATTGAAACTTGTGGCTCCAGCATCAGACTTCGCCTACTCTCCTCTCCTCGAACTATGGCTACCACTTCATTGAAGCATGGGACTTCCGATTTCCCAAGAATCTGAACATGCACCTGATCGAATTCCGGATTCAACCCAACAAGAAAGTCATAGACTCTATCCTGTTCAATAAAGTTCTTCAAAACAGCAGCATCATCGGAACACTTCGTCTTTATTATTCTGTATTGGTCTAACTCCTGCCACAAAGCACTCAATTGATTAGCGTACTCTGTGACCGTCTTATTCCCTTGCCTTGCTGCCGTTGTTTTAACCTTTACCTCATACACCTGAGCGGCATCTTTTGCCTTTGAGTACGTTTGTTGGATCGCGTCCCATATATCTTTGGCAGTGTTTAGAAACATGCACGTGTCACTAATTTCTGGGGTCATAGATCCCCATAGCCATGCCATAATCATCGAGTCTTCTTCATCCCACACTTCAAAGTTCAGATCACTAGGCTTCAGACCCGTACCCATGAGATGGCTGATTTTCCCCTTGCCTTTCAAAATGGTCCGGACTAATTGGGACCACTTCAGATAATTCTTCCCATTTAATCTGTATGCAGCCTGGATATTTTGCAGATCTCCAATACCGTGCGAGATGGTTGTCTCATCTTGTTGACTGGTGGCTGGTTTTGTGACTGGTGAAACATCCGACATCATAGGTGTCGTGAGGAAGTAAAAAATTCAGCAATGAAGGCTGAAGAAAAGTCAGCAATGAAGGCTGAAAACGGGGCGTTGAAGGTTGAAAAAAATACTCCCTTTTGATCTCAGAAAACAGAGTAAAAACAGAGCACAAAAGAAGGCTAAAGGTTCCAGAAAATAACCTGGCTCTGATACCATGTCAAAGAAATAGATTTACTGAAGATTTGACTTACCCAAATGGGTAGCCACTGTTTTATATTTATACTAATACAAGTTACATATACAATAAATACTATACAAGGAATCTAGACTAGGTACATACCCCCTAGAATATTAAATACACTAAGTACATGCACATATATTAAACACACTAAGTACATGCACATACATTAACAGCCATATTTTCCCACAATGACTATTCAAGATACGTCTGGGTATATTTTCTGAAGCAGAAAAGTGATGTATTTGTCAATTTTAAAAAGTGGAAGACATTGATAAAGACGCAGACTGGGAAGAAGATCAAGCGTCTCGGAACTAACAATGGCATAAAGTTTTGTGAGAATGATTTTAATGAATTTTGCAAAAATGAAGGAATTGTGAGACACGACACAGTGAGAAAGACTCCATAGCAAAATGTAGTTGCCGAATGGATGAACAAGATTCTTTTGGAGAACGCGTGCTTTATGCTCTCTAATGCTGGATTGTCTAAGGATTTCTAGGTTGAAGCAGTAAATACAGCTTGCTATTTGGTGAATTGTTCTTTGTCTACAGCTATAGAGTGTAAAACTCCTATCGAGGTATGGTATGGTACTCCCACTAATTATACTAATTTGAAGATTTTTTGTTGCCCAGCTTATTATCATGTCAATGAGCGTAAGCTTAAGCATAGAGGAAAGAAAGGCATTTTCATATGTTACGCCAAAGGGGTGAAGGGATACAGAGTGTGGAATTTGGATCTTAAGTCACCTAAGTCAATCATTAATAGGGATGTTACTTTTGATGAGTATGCTATGATTCATTCTAAAAAGGAGTCTATTGTCAATTCTGATATTAAAGAGGATAATCTTAGCAAAAAGGTGGAGTTAAAGGTAGAAGCTTCACATGATGATAGCACTCATGTTCAGCCCTTGGCGGATATTTCTAACTTTAATTTTGATATGGATGCACAACAAGAGGAACGATACAGTATTGCAACTGTAGACAGAGGCGGCAAATTAAGAAACCTCAGCAATACAGTGATTCAGAATTAACTGTTTATGCTCTCACTACAGCTGAGGAGCTTGGTATTCAGGAACTTTCTACATATAATGAAGTTGTAAAAGGTGAGGAATCAGTTCAATAGGTTACTACCATGAATGAGGAGATTGAGTCTCTTCACAAGAACCAAAAATGGAATTTGGAGAGATTGCCTAAGGGAAAGAAAGTAATTGGCTGCAAGTGGGTTTTCCAAAAGAAAGAAGGTATCCCAAGTGTAGAAGGTGCACGTTTTAAAGCACGCTTAGTTGCAAAGGGCTACAATCAAATAGAAGGTGTAGGTTTCAATGAAGTCTTTTCACCAGTTGTGAAGCATAGCTCTATTCGCATGTTGCTTGCCATGGTTGCTCAATTTGATTTGCAGCTTGAGCAACTTGATGTAAAGACAGTATTCTTGCATGGCGAGCTTGAGGAAGACATTTATATGCATCAACCAGGGGGTTTTGTAGTAAGTGGAAAGAAAGATCATGTATGCAAGTTGAAGAAGTCATTTTATAGCTTGAAGCAGTCTCAAGACAATGGTACAAATGATTTGACACTCTTATGGCGAGACATGGTCATTCTAAGAGTAAGTATGACAATTGTGTGTACCATAGAAGGTTATCAGATGGTTCTTTTGTGTACTTGTTGCTTTATGTTGATGACATGCTTATTGTTGCTAAAAGCATGTTAGAGACTAATGCACTAAAGACATAGTTGAGTACAGAGTTCGAAATGAAATATTTGGGTGCAACAAAGAAAATCTTAAGTATGGAGATTTACAAATATAGGGAGAATGGGAAACTGAATTTGTCTCAAATAAAGTATATTGAGAAGATAGTTGAGCAAATTGGCATGCAAAGTTGCAAACCTGTTTCAACCCCACTTGCTTCTCACTTTAGACTCCTAGCATCTTTGTCACCTCAGACTGAGGAGGAGTTTATGTCACGTGTTCCCTATTCCAGTGTAGCGGGTAGCATTACGTATGATATGGTCTACACTCAACAAACATTTCACAAGCTGTCAATGTTGTGAGTCGTTACATGGCTAATCCACGTAAAGTGCACTGGCAGGCAGTGAAATGGAGACTTCGGTATTTGAAAAGCACTGCATATGTTGGTTTGGTCTATAGTAAAGACAATAGCACCAATTCGTGTGTCACTGGTTACATTGATTCTGACTATGCCGGTGATTTGAATAAAAGGAAATCTCTGGCAGGTTATGCATTTACTCTCCCTGGTTGTGCCATCAATTGGAAGGCAATTTTACAGTCAACAATTGCTTTGTCTACTATAAAGGCAAGAGTTTATGGCTACAGTAGAGGCAGAGAAGGAAGCTATTTGGTTAAGAGGTTTCGTCAGTAGTTTGGGTTTTCAACAGAATAGGACTGTGATATTTTGCAATAGCCAAAGTGCCATATATTTGACCAAAAATCAAATGTATCACGAGAGGACCAAACACATTGATGTCAGATATCATTTTCTGCAGGATGTTGTGTCATAAGGTGTCATTACAATGAAAAAAATTCCTACAGCAAACAATCCAGCAAACATGTTAATTAAGTCCGTTCCAGTTTACAAGTTTGATTGATGTGCACAGTGTTTAATGATTGTTTAAGGGTTTTGTGGAGAAGATAGCAAGTGAGATTCTTTGGTGATGGTTTGGGTGAATACAAGCCACAGTGGAGATTTGTTATTTATGGCTCATATTCAGGTTTTGGGTTTCGACCCATGTATTCGGTTTTGAGATTTTTTTCTTGGCCCATTTGGTGATCCGACTTTAGATTTATAATTTGGAGATTTTTGTATTAGGGTTTGAGAGGAACTCTGGTAGCCGTTTTGTACTAGGATTACAAATCTTGTACTCTCATCTTTATTTGTGAATTTCTCTGCTGCTTTCGCCTATAGACATAGGCTTTCAAGCCAAATCACGTAATTCTTCTTGTTTTTTGTGTGTCTATTTTCATTTTTTTGCAACAAAGTACAAGAGACTTGTGAGCAAGTTGATATATCTCTTATACTCAACCAAATATTTTCTTTTTTTTTTTTTTTTGGGGGGGGGGGGGGTGGGGATAGGTAAAATTGTATTTAAAAAGAAAAAAAGGCATCAAGGAAAAGCCGCCCATATACGAAGTTCCTCAATAGCTCAGTTACATCTTAAAACTATCTATAAAAGACAAGAAGCTATGGAGGTCCAAATCTTGCCCCCCCAGACAACCATATGAACAATATAGCCAAAACATTGCTCTTTATTATGAATAAAGGAGATTTAACTCCTGGAAAACATCGTTTATTTCTCTCTCCCCATAACATCCATGCTATGCAAAAAGAAATAATCCTCAAAGGCTTCCTCCTACCCTTTGTGACCCTTGCACCCCACCAAGAACCAAACTTGAGCTTTACCTCCCTCTAAACACCCACTGCATTCCAAACAGCGACAACGCAATCTCCCCAAGTTCCTTTGCCCACGAGCAACACATGAACGGATAATCAATCAACTCTGCGTCGTTGCATAAATTACACTGGTTGACAATAACTAGCTTCTCCCTATCAAATTATTAATAGTCAACGCCTTGCCATGTACCAAGCACCACATGAAGAAAGCCACCTGAGGGGTCCCCACTTTCCAAAGAGTGGGCCCAATTGAAATTCCCCTCCCTCCAGTCTAGATGTTATGCATAAAAGGCTTCAACCCCAAAAGCCCCTAATTTGATTTCATTCCATGTCATCTGATCTTCCCTTACTCCCACCTTCAGGTTGTATTACAATTGTAACATCTTCAAATTATCCTCCACCTCCTAAACTTGTAAGCTCCTTCAGAGAAGAATATCCCAAACCACACCCCACTTTGAGCTAAAAAGAGCCGGTTAGTTGAAGCTCCCCAACCACAAGCAATCGTGAACATACTTGATATCTTTGAGTCTGCGCTCCCTAATCTATAAATCCTTTTGCCAACAACCAATGGATATGATTTATTGAAAGCGCACCATGACTTCAGAATGTTTTCCACATAACCACTCTATGGGAGCCACTCGCTTCATTTGACACCCAATCTCCCCTAGCACTACCAAACCTCATTCAATGACACTCCTCTATATCATGTTCCTTTCACAATCATATCTCCACAAACATTTCCCTAGCAATGCCTCGTTAAAGTCACTAATTCTCCTTATGCCCATTCCCTCTTCCTTAATCTATCGACACACTAATTCCCATTTTAATAAATGAAACTTGTGTTCATCCCCCATGTCACCCCACACAAAATCCCATTGGAGCTTCTCCAACTGCTTCACCAACGAGGCCAAGATTGGGAATACGGACATGAGGTACATGGGCATGTCGGATAAGGTACTTTTAATTAGAATTAGTCTAGTTCCTTTTGAAAGACTAGATTTTTTTCCATCCCGCTAGCCTCTTTTGCACTTTTTCGATCACCTTATTCCACAATTGTTTCGACTTGAAGTACGAGCCCTAGCTAAGTTGTACGAAGGCAACCTTGATTACACCCAAGAATAGTCTTGAGCATAGGCATGTTTTGTACATCCCCTACCGAAATTAGTTTTGACTTTCCTTAGTTCACTCGCAAACTAGACACAATCTCAGAACACATAAGAACACACGTCAAATGGCCCAACTGATCAGTTTGCTCTGCAAAATACTATGGCATCGTCTGCAAGCAGCAAATGAGACACTTCCATGGTGCATAGGTTGCGTTGTTCATTTTTGGTGGTGGTGTTGAGTAGGATGTTGAGAAGAACAAGGTTGGAGGCTTTTTCAAAGGATGTAGATTAGGAACACAATTTATGCAGGATCATCATGCCATGCATTTGAATGCCATCTACCAAAATCTTCGGTATTTAAATCTACACAAGAAAAACAATATTATTCCCCAAATATAGTCACTGGAGGTTACAAGAATTTACTAATACAAATTTGGTAGGCGGTATCCTTCTAGTTACTGTACCTAGGGTTGCACATGAGTTTGTTTGGTTTTCGTTGGTTCAGTTTGGGTTGCAAGTCACCAAAATCGAACCAAGACATTGATGGAACCAGACCAACCAAACCAAAAATAATCAATTCAATTCAGTTTGAATTGTATTGTATAGATCGGTCCAAAATACTCTTAATGACCAATGTTTTAATTTGGGCTAGAATGTATGCCAAGTCCAACCAACCATTTCACTAATACTTTAAGATATTATAGATAGAGATGAGGAAAATTTATTGTTCCCTAATCAATATGAGATACATGAGATTTAATTGAAAAATTAAAAGAAATTGTAGTTTATATAGTATAGATGGAAACGAATCTCTCTAACAGTCAATGTGGGTTTAGGAATATCATTCTAATGTGTCTAATCAACTATAGCTTAAGCTTGTATACATCATGTCATGAGTTGTTTCCGGTTAGAAGTTCATCAACCCAAAAGCAAACCAATCTTATGATCTCATCTATTATTGAAATTTGAAAGCCAAAATCTAAATAAGAATGATAGCCAACCAATCTAAACCAATGTGATAAGTTTCAGTTTGGCTTGCAATTCAAACGATTCTTTGTGTACACCAAATTATTCCATTACAAGAGGGAATCTAGTTGAGCAATGGCTCGTGACATATGTGACCCAACAAATGTGATAAGTTTTGGTTTGGCTTGCAATTCTAATGGTTCTTTGTGTATCCCAAATTATTCCATTACAGGAGGGAATCTAGTTGCGCAATGGGTCGTGGTACTTATGACCTTTTGTGACTACAGAATCAGTTAGGAAAATACAAATCATGGGCCTGTTTGGCACACCAATTTTTAGCAACTTTTGGGTTTTGTAAATTTTTTTTTTTTTCCGGTTCAAATGTTATCAAATTATTTCCAAAAGTTGATGCTTAACCAAACGCATAAAATGTCACCACATTTAAGTTAAAAAACAGTTAGAAATTTTCTCAAAATTTTTACCAAACCCATAAAGTTGTTGCAAAAATTTTGGTGCAAATTTACCACCTGAAGTTACAAAAAATTAGAGTGCAAATGGGCTCACATAGGAGGAGCAAGTGAAGTTCTTGTACTCACAATGCTATCCATAAAAAAACTATAGCATTTAGCTAGACTTAACTTTCTTATCTCCTATTGACCATCTCCGCACAAGATGGGAGCCACTATGGCCAACCCTATGTAGGCTGCCATGTGCAATTAGCTCCCTCCTACCCCCTTTTTTGGTTCATATTATCTTCAACAACAACAATATAATATAATGAGGATGAATACATGGAGTAATACAATTAAGCAGCAGACCAGACAATGCCAATGAATAACTTCATCAAAAAAATGTGCACATCAAGCATATAGTTTTTTTTTTTAAATCAATAAGTTTCACTGGGACAATTCGATGCATTGATGCTGTTTGGCTGTGTTTGGCGTGAGGATTTACTAGGGGAAAAGAGAACAAAAAGTGAAGGAAAGAATAATTTCTCACTTATTATTACAAGGCCAATATGGCAGAATATATATACACTCCCTAGTCCTCTGTTTAGGAAAGTTGTCCCAATATAACGCAGTAATTAAAGGCATTGATTATCTTAATTACAGCCACTAATTACCTTAATTACAGCTGCTATAATCACCCTAATTAGAGCCTAAATTAGATCCTAATTATCTGTCTATTTTCCAACATTTACAATAATCAAATCCCCTAAATTTCGCCTACAATCTTAACCAACACAATCTCAGTTTCCAACAAAAAGGAAAGAGGTAACGAAAAGAAGAAAGAAACAAAAAATCCCAAATATATATCCTTGTCTAAATGGATTTAAAAAATATAATAAAATAGAAGACATTCATCAATATATTGGTTTTTTAATTTAGTTACTCTTAATTTCCTAAATTCCATGCCTTGTCCCTTCCATTTTTCATCACAATCAAAACAAAAGAAGGAATTTGAACCCCTATCCCATTCCTTTTCCCTCAAGAAATCCTAGATACAAACACAGCTTAAAACACCAATTATACTGTTTGTCTTTGATAAATGAACAATCTAGAAGATTCTCTGCCTTGAAGCAAAACAAAACAAATGAAAAAGCTTATTACAAATACACACCACTAACATACAGCATATTAGGAAACTGTTATATATATACAAAAACCTGTTTGCCGTTGCCTCCATGATGCTTGTTCCCTCAAGAGTTGTACAAGTTCAGCTGTTGTAGAGGACCTTCCATCAACTCTGACACCTCCAGGATTAATGCTGACAATTTTTTCCTTGCTTTTAGGTTGAGGTGGCTTTATGACAGCTGACAGAAATAGAAAGTATAGATTTATCACATACAACAATAGTGCCTTCTAACCAACCTGTTTAATAAATGACATGGCCTTGTTATGAGTTCAAATATATAAATTGTTTTTAAAAAAAAAAAAAAAAGGTAAGTCAAAGAAAGCACATATAATGTAGCGAGTCCACTCGGCACAAAGAAGTAGAATAGAAATTAATTATATAGTAGTAATTGTGAAGGAAAAAAAAAAAAAAAAAACTCTAAATGGCCCAGTATCCTGTTAGCTTTTGAAAATGAGATATTCACGGAAAGCACGAGCATATCTCAGCAAAGTCATAGATTGCAGGACACCTAATCTGAGTGCCAGAAACAACAACATGAAAGAAGTGTGCTCAAATCAAAATTTTATTAGGTTAATGAAATCTGATCATTTGGTCATTTGTTCATTTTACAGATGATGGGCATGGGCGGTAGATAGACCTAGCGGGGTCTAGCCTTCTGCGAATTAAGCTAATTGTTAACTATGATCGAGTCAGTCCGGCAAAAAAGTGAGAACCAAGGCAATCTGGAACAAATGAGAGAGAAATGCTGAGGGTAATAGTCAACTATGGATGAATGGTGAGTGATAGATGCTAGACCCTCCAGAGGAGAAGAGTTTATAGGCAGAAAGGGAACCCTTTTCGACCAGAGTCAAGGTTTTGTAACCGTTAGGAGGATATTCAGCCTTAACTCAGCATACCACAAGAGGATAGGGATTCTCCACTAGGAATCTCTCTAGATTGTTGGGAAAATCGCCAACGATCTCTTGATTCTAGTCACCAATTTGCTGAACTACCGATGATCTCGTGTGGCATTACATCTCACGGAGAAATCCCCAGAACTTGTTCCTAATCTCAAGGAGATGTATATTCTGCGGGGAGCTTATGCCGCAGGCATGGTACCGCGCAATCTCGCCCAATCAACTAAAGGCGACGCGACGCGCATGATAATGTACCGCAAGGATGGATAGGGTAAGCCTAGCCTATGTAGCCGCAAACCAAGTGATATGACAATATTCCACACCACACCACACCGAATAGAGCATCATTAAGAAGAAAGGTTCCCCGCTCGACATTAACCCGATTGAGAACAAATAATATATCCGAGTAAGGATATTTCCAATCAAGATTAAGTCAACTTAGTCAAACACCTCGATAAAGATAACCAACGTGATAGCTTCCATCATGAATCACGCGTATAACCACTCTGTGACACACTTCGAGATCTTCGCCTACAAAATCGCTGCTATCTCTAGCTGTCCTAAAACGGTTTAGTTCACCAACTGAGGAATTAACCTTAAGAGCTAAACTATGCGACAGCTGGCAGAAGGTTACACGAGTAATGGGTGTGATCCCTTGAATCTCATGCACACTACGTTCCATGCAATATTGCTATATATAGATACACTGAAAGAACTAAGAGGAGGTATGACATTTTATCCTTACTAAAACTTTGCTAAAATATTTTTTCTAAATTCCATAGCTAACTTAAGCATTGAAGGCTTTTTAGCAAACACTACACCGGTGTTCTTAGCATTTCCCGACTTGAATTGGACCTTTCGGAGGATACAAATTTACTGTATTCTTAGTTGGTACCACCTGTGAGAATCGATTTTTTCATAACTTTTTATGGTCCAAACTAGGTCTGACATAAACACCCAGCCACAGTCACAACTAGTAGCAACGACGAAAAACCAAAATGATGATAAAATTACAGCCATGGAGAGGCAAATGGCAGATATGATGGCGGGAATGCAAACACCAATTGCCCAGAATTAAGCGTTGCTCCAACGGGTGAACACCGCCCCTGCCAACGCCCCACCACTAGCAAGTCCTCCCGCCAATGGCAGAAATGGTGGAGGAGATGTCGAAATTAATGGAGGAGGCAACAATGAATTTAATGGGGCAAATGGAGGCAATAACACCGGAGAGAATGAAGTCCCAACAGACACCCTGAGGAGTCCCAGAGAGGAAACAGGACAGTCAGCACTAAAGAAGGATAAACAACTGTCCTGCCCTGTCACACACCAAAGTTGCCAGTGCAAAGGAGGAGAATGTTAACTCTTGGGACAAGCCAATGAGGGCCATTCAAGCCCAGTTGGAAGTTCTTGCGGCCGTTTAGGTACACAGTCAACAGTTTCGCCCAACTCCGTAAGCTCTTCGTGGGGCATTTTATAGGGGGTAGAGGTAGAGAGGGCCAGCCACCCATCTTCTAACAATCAAGCAAGACAAGGACGAGACTCTAAGGGATTACATAGGGAGGTTAAACAAAGAGATATTGAAGGTGGATGAGGCAGACGACAAAGTGGCTGTCACGGCCTTTATGAGCGACCTAAGAACACCCAGGTTCATGGCCTCTCTAGTGAATATACCACCTATTGATATGGTTGAGCTCATGCTTCGAGCTCAAAAGCACATTAATGTAGAGGATGCTATGAAAGTAGAACGAGAAACTGATGGAGGGGGTAGTTCTAGAGCAGACAAGAAAAGGTTGAACGAGTCCAGAGACACTCGACATACAAGAAACCCAAAAAGTCACAGATCTGAAGGTAAGACCAAGTAAGGTGGGACACGATATCCCGAGCTTGATCAAAATTTTACTCTTCTCAGCACCAGATTGGACAATGTCTTCTATGAAATTCAAAATGATCCGACCTTGTCATAGCTGAGAAAGTTGAAAATGCCTGCGGATAAGAGATCCCGAGGTAAAGTATTGCAGATTTCATAGAGATCATTTACATGATATAGACAATTCTTTTGATTTGAACCGACAAGTTGAAGAGTTGATCAGAGGAGGAAGGCTTAGCAGATTTGTGGCCAGTTGAGAGCAGAATAGATGAGCTGAACAAAGAACCAACAATCGGAGGAGCCCAGGACGAAAAAGTCTCGATTGGGCTAGGCAAAACCAGCAACCAATTAGAGAAATCAGGGTCATAGTGGGAGGATTTGCGGCAGGTGGTGAGTCCTTCACTACAAGGAAGAAATATGCTCGGAAGGCGAGCAAAGACCGAGAGACAATGACAATTGACCGACCAGGCAAGAAATCCAGAGCAAAGTCACAATCAGTCACTTTTACTGAAAAGAAAGCAGCAGAGGTATGTCAACCACATGATGACCCTCTTGTCATTTCATTGATAATTGCAAATCTCAAGATTTGGAGAATCCTAGTTGATAGTAGGAGTTCGGCGGACATTTTATACTGGGGGGCATTTGTAAAAATGAAGATTGAGAAAGAAAAGTTGCAACCCGTCTCTTCTCCTCCAGTGGCTTCACAGGGGATCAAGTAACACCACTCAGCTCCATTATTTTGCCTGTAACACTAGGGGAGGAGCTACATCGGTCAACCAAAATGATCAATTTCTTCGTAATAGATTGCCCTCAGCACATAATGCCATCTTGTGGAGAACGACTTTGAATTAGTTTAAAGCAATAACATTCACTTACCATCTAAAAGTGAAGTTCACGACCGAACATGGTGTTGGATGCACAAAGGGAGATCAGAGACAACCAAAGAACTTAAGCATCGGAGGTTTTTTGGCAAGCACCACACCAGTGTTGGATGCACGAAGGGAGATCAGAAGACACCGAAAGAACTTAAGAATCGGAGGCTCTTTGGCAGGCACCACCCGGTATTCTTAATATTTCCCAACTTGGATTGGACCTTTTGGAGGAGATGAATTTACCATACCATCACCAGGTACCCATAATAAGCTATTTTCCAGAACGTAAAAAATAAATAGTTTCCTACACCAGCTATATTCCAGAACGTTTCTTCTTCAAATCAATTTCATTCATGAAAATTTAACCAAAAATCAGCACCAAAATGACTCAAGCATGCATGGCTAACCATTTCTATTCTTTTTCGCTATGATGACAGATAGAATTATAGTAGCCAATAGAAAGGACTATTACACTCACATTGGGCTGCCTCTAGCTTCTGTTTGGGATGTTCCCTATTAACAGGATTTGAGACATATTTGATTTGCTTGCCCTTTGGAACGGGTTTTGCTAGAGATACCTTCACATTTGCCTACATATTAACAATTGCACAAATTAGTTCTAGAAAGGGCCAAAGCAAAACAACTGCACAATGATATATACACAGTGTAGAACCTTGGAACCCTCATCACCCAATGACTCATGACTGAACGCCTCAATACATGCAAGGGCAGCTTCACGTGTAGTATAATTAACAAATGCGAAGTCTTTTCTTCTAGATGAAGGAAGATTTTTAGCAAGAACAACATTTTCAATCTCACCAAACTTCTTGAAATAAAATTTCACTCTATCTTCATCCCATGAGGAAGGCAGATATTCAACATACACTGATTTCACCTACATAGAAGAAAGTTAAAGTGAACCATAAATTTCCATTATAACTGATTTTCACCCCCAAAAAAAATTACAAAACAATAATGACTTTACAATTGAAAACACGCACAAATACAAATATCTATTGGAAATATAAGCCTAAAGCAATTACAATCTGAAACCAATACAAATCAACCTCATGAAAGTTTAAGCATGGATCAATGCATATGTGAGATCTAAAGTAGACAGACCTTCAGCATTTCTTCTTCATCTGGCTCGCTCAAGGGTTCAGCCCAAGCAACTTTTATCTTGTATTTCTTTCCGAAGGCATCCTTCGTTTGAAGTTTCCTGTATGTGGTTTGGGCATCTCTACTAGTTTCAAGTTCAAGAAAAGCAAATCCACGATTACACTCGATGTTGCTAGGATTAGCCATAACCATAACTTTATCTATTTTCTCAATCCCAATCTCCTGCAACAACTTAATAATCTGTCCAGAGGTAATACCCTCATTCAAATATATCATTAAAGCCTAAATGTGGCGAATATGAACAAGAGATGCAAAATTCTTACATCTTCGCTTTTCCACTTCTTGTCAATATTACCAAGAAATAATGTATCATTGCCCTCAACAGGTGATGCAGTGCATTGCTTCCCACAAATCTATGGTTGAATTTAGCAGAAGAAGAAGATAAGAGATAGCCATTAATTGCATAGAATTAACTAGGCCCTGTTTGGTAACGTTTCCGTTTTCTATTTTTCTATTTATGTTTTCAAAATTTTGTAAACTTGTAACAGAAATATGTTTGATAAACCTGTTTACGTTTTTTTGTTTCCAAAAAAAATGAAAAGATAAATAGAAAAACATAAATAGAAAAAATGTTTTTTCACTTGGGTTTTCTTTTCTGTTACCAATATTTTGTTAATTTTAAAACTTTGTCTATTTTTGTTACATTACATAAAAATAAATTATTTTATTCAAATATTTTATTAAAATAAGTTATTTTAATAAAAAATATAATTAAATTCAATAAATTAAATTAATTATATAAATTAATATAAATTATTTTTAATAAATAATAAAACTAAATTAATTAATTTAATTTAATTTAATAATTAATTATTACTAAATTATCTGAAATAAATATCATAATTAATTTATTTAATTTAATAATTAAATTAATTTATATAAAATAATTAATAATAAATAATTAAATTACATTAATTTTTAATTGAATTTAATAATTATTATTAAATTATTTTAAATAAATATCATAATTAAATTAAATTATTTATGATTTAATTAATTTAATTTATATAAAATATATTTTATTAAATTATTTTAATAAATAATTAAATGAATTTAATTAATTTAAAAATAAATAATCTAATTTAATTATTTATTTAATATGAAATATATTTTATTAAATTATTTTTAATAAATAATATAATTTAATATATTTTATATTTATTGAATTAAATGATTTTAATAAATAATTTACTATATTAATTTAATTAATTATATTAATTAAATTAATAATTAAATTAATATAAAATATATTTTATTAAGTTCTATTAATTTTTTAAAACAAATAAAATTAAATATTTTCTAAAATAAAAAATTAATAATTATAAACAAACTTGCATTTCCAAACGCAATTTCAGTTTTCATTTCAGAAAAAATAAACAGCAACAGAAAACAAAAGACAAAAAACGACAACAAAAAAATGACAGCATTGTCAAACAAGCCCCTAATATCTGCCTTTCAAATAAGTATATAACAGGACATGTGTAGTCCAAGCTAACATTATGTGAAGTATTTATCCAACTTTAGTAATAGGATGAATAGAAAATACAATGGCACTTGCATTCTGTATTCATTTGATTTTGAGGATATGAAAGGAAGTAACATACATAACCAACATTTTTAGTTCATCAACATATACGATTGCATCCATGATCATCCAGATCAAACCAGAATGTATTTCGTAACGGTTTTCCTTAGTCTTATCTGTCATTTGATAAGTAAAAGAAAGTTCCCACTACAAAAACATATACTTGCATGGTTGTAAGGTAAAACTCTGAGACAAATGATAAATTAAATATGATATGATATTTTGATACTTAATTAAAGGAATATATCCTATCAATCACTCACATGGTGTTTCAATTTCTACTGCATTCTGTCTGATACAGGGTCTTCTGATCTTTCAGTGCTTCTAAATTTATTGGAGGGTATTTTTATTAGGCCACTCACACCTGATAGGAAATTTTGGCCAAAGGGGTAATTTTGGTTCTCTCTCTTACAAATCTCTTTTTCATACCCTAATCAATTCTACTTTGACTCCTCTCCTATTGGCCAAGATGATTTTGAAGGCTAAGATGCCAATTATAAGCTCATACTTGTGACATGCTTCAAAAAAGGAGATAGATTTCTATTTACACAAACTGGTGTGTGACACATTGGAGCAGCAAGGAATCTACCGATCATTTATTCTTGCACTATCTAACAGCTTTTGAATAGTTGAATAAACTGTTTGTTGAAGCTGGAGAGGACCCAGGTGTGCCCTCAAAAACTTTATCAACATCTTTACTACCAGGTTCTGGGGTTTTGGTAAAGGAAAGCAGGCTAAAACTTTATGAAATTGTGTTGGTTTGGCTTTATTATGGACCATATACAAGGAAAGCAATGGCCAAATATTTGAAGATAATGTTAGTTTGATGTACGACAATATAGATTGAATAAATATATAAATAAAAGTAGGGTTAAGAAGTAGAAGAAGAAGCCAATAAGAGAAAAGAAGAAGGGAGGAGGGGAGAGAACAAGCCACACAGGCTTTAATTCAATATATTTTTTATCCACCAAAATTTGAAAAACACTTACAATCCAAGCCTTTATACAAGCATTCAAATTAATTATTTAAGAAATCCAAATCAAAGATAAAATCAAATAAAAATCAAATCCTAAAAATAAGATAAAATCAAATAAAAATCAAATCCTAAAAATAAGATAAAATTAAATAAAAATCAAATCCTAAAAATAAGATAAAATCTAATCCTAATAATATAAAAATAATATCCTATTAAATTAAAATTTTAAATCTTTAATTTGCATTATTCTCCATCGCTTAGAAAAACTCGACAAAACTTCACACTACTTCAATCGCTGGGCCTAGAACAAAGCGGATATTCAAGTTGTTCACAAAGCTCATGGACTCACATAAGGGATGGTAGAAATTGAGTGTCCCCACCAAGTCTGTCAATGTGGAACGAATTCAATTTCAATGACAGAACTCGTAGATGTTGAAAGACCAAAAATAAATCAACTTGTAGGAGGGGCTTAGATGTAGGGAAGACAAAATCGATAAAAACACCATAGGTTTTAGGCATATTCTTTAAGTCAAAGCATGGAATAGTGCAAGCACAGACCTTGGTGATACAACTGAAATTTGTTTTGTCAGGAGAATTGACCTCATGGCGTAGCACACCGAAACGAAACAACAAGAAGAACAAGGAAAATAATAACTAACAAAATAAAACTCAATTTCTTTCAATATTATTTCAAAACTGTATATCCCTTACAATCTCCAACCTTTTATATAGGTTACGACTGAAAACCAAATGAAGTAATTTCCTAAAATAAACTAATCAAATCATAATCAAATCACAATCAAACCTCAATCAAATCTCAAAATTTAAGGAAAACAACTAAATCAAACCCCTAAAAACCCTTCCCCCAAAATTAATCTATCAAATTCAAATTTCATCCCTACCCAAAAATATTTGAATTGAAATCGGTTACCATGATCCCTATCATTCCCTCTGAGCTTAGAAAAACTCGGCTCCGCAAAGCCCCAGTGAAGATAATGCGCCAAGAGCTCAGGGTCAACATGGTGGAACTCTTCCTCAGTAATTCAAGCAACATTCGAATCTGGTCTTTGTTCCACCGGACAAGAAAACGCTAAAGGCACCCCTGAGAAGAAATGATGGTCTCAAAATCAAGCACATCAATGATCTCAGTGACATTAAGAGACGCTTGCCTTAAATTCATTAACTGATCATTCAGTACGTCCCTATAGTAGGCAGGAAGGTATTTCTCTTACAATTTAACTTTCATGTCAATCCAACGATTAATGGGTAGGGCCCCAAATCTCTCTCTCTCTCTCAATCTAGACATGCTACCAATACCGTTTGATGAAGCCAACTAACTTCATTTGAGCAAACATGACTTGATGTAAGTTAGAAATACGATACCACCAAAAATAATCCTCAATCTCAAGAAGCCAATCAAAAAATACACCAAGGTCTAACTGTCCATCAAAAGATGGAGCCTCAACCTTAACAACTTTGACTATGTTGTTAAACTCATCATGATGATTTCTAGGGTATTGCACAGGTGGTCTAACCCCATAATTACCCTCATGCAGCCTATGATCCTCGACACGATCAACTTGAGAAACTCTATTACCATAATCTAAAACAGAGTTTGCATCATCCTCACCATCTCTCCCCTGAGGACCATGAGGAAATTGTGGTTGGCCATGGCCACCGGGATAAAAGCCAACAAAACTAGTAAAATTACAAGAAGGATCTAGCATTTGTCCAGGAGGAATAGGGATGTCACCCCTCTGATCATCCATCTAATGTTTGCCTAGAGTTCTAGCTAGTCTATCAAAGTCCTCACATAGTTGGTTCATTGAATCCTGGAGTGTATTCACATTTTGTTCTATGGTAGCAACTTTTTGATCTATGGTGAAAAGGGTTTAGTGAAAATAGATGAAGTACGATATGAAAAGTAAGGGAGATAAGGTTATGAGATAAACTATAAATTTTTATTTTTTTAACAAGGGTGATAAGGTGGAGATTCTATACTGATATCAACTCAAATAGGAACAAGTAATTAAATAATATCCTAGGCCAAAATAAATGTCACAAATAAACAATTAATAAAAACAACCTAATATGATTGCGTGCAAATTTATGGTAGTAGAGGTATGGGGAATGAGAAATGGTGGCTCTCTGATAACTGTAATCTCACCAAAGGACTCTAATAATTTTAGGTCAAAAAGTGTCCGACATGCAAATTTAATACCTTCCCAAACCAACTAGAATATTTAAGCACAACTTCAAATAGAGAACATATACTCTTACGAAACACAGTTCGAAGCGTTCTAGGGTCGTAGGAAGTTCGCCAAAGGGTCGTCGGAAGTTCACCGGAGGTCCGATTCTAGTCGCTAGCATGAGGCGATGCCACTGATGGTGCTGCATTACCTCTTTGTCGCCTGGAAGATGCTTCGCGTTGATCAAGAAGAAAGGCTGGAACACGATCGTCTAGCATTTGGGCGTTCGTCGACACTGGAATTGCTCCGATAAGGAGTCGATAATAAGGGCTTCTGTTGGTCATCGTCAATGAATTTACCTTCGCCAACAACGATGATTCTGACAATAATCGGTGATGGAAATATGAAAACAGCTGCCGCTAGGGTTTGGTTTCGAACAATTGTGGCCAAGGTTTGGTTTCGAACAATGACAGTGAATCGATTTGCTTTGATACCAGTTAACGTAGCACAACAGAACGAAAACACAAAAACAACAACAACAACATAAGCCTTATCCCACTAGGTACGAAAACACAAGAACAACGAAGAAAATAATAACTAACAAAATAAAATTCAATTTCTTTCAATATTATTCCAAAGCTGAATATCCCTTACAATCTCTTTATATGGGCTAGGGCTGAAGACCAAATGAAGTAATTTCCTAAAATAAAGTAATTAAATCACAATCAAACCCCGATCACATCTCAAAATCCAAGGAAAACAAATAAATCAAACTCCTAAAAATCCTCCCCCCAAAATTAACCTGTCCTATTCAAATTTCATCCCCGCCTAAAATATTTGAATTGGAATTGGATATCATTATCTCCATCACCTTAGTAGTCGCCACAACTTCATCAATCGATGTAATATGACAAGATGATGTAATATGACAAGGTGTCACATCAACAGTTCAAGGTGATCATCATTTGACTTTTTCTTTTGTTTATCAATGATTTTGAGAACGACTGTGAAAGCACTCAATAGAGGAGGAGCCAAAACTGTAGTTGACATTTGAGTTGAATAATGGTGATCCCAGTCGTGTAACAAAATTGCATCCATCCTAGTGGCTAGTCCTTCAATTGCTTCCAAGATGGCTACTAGTTGGGTTTACAATTGGTTATCCATCATTTCTACTAGATGTGTGTGTACAAGCACATCTAGATCAGTAGTCAACAGCATACTATCAACTTAGAATCTTCAAAAATGGATTGAAAAGTGTTCTGGACAGATTCTGGAGGTCGCCAGAGGGTTGCCGAAAAGGCGCCAAAGATTGCCGGATCTCCAGTTCAAGTTGCCGAAGGACGGCAATCCCAATGGCAATGTTGGTTGACTTTGTCAACGACTTGAAGAGCGAATTTGGTCAACTCAACATCCGATAGGTTATTCACTCAAATGCAAAGCCAAAGGACTTGGGTCGCTCCTTGGTACAACAATCATTCTAGGGTTTCTGGACTAATTTTGGCTTTGAACAACAACAGAATGGTGTTTGTATCTGTTGAAACCAGTGGCTAGGGTTTTGGACTACAATGGTGGCTAGGGTTTTGGATTATGATGGCGACTAGCATTTGGGGCTCTCGACAGTGAATAATATACTGATTTGAATAAGGTTTAGAGATTGAGGTTTTACTTTGATACTAAAATTGACGTGGGACAATATAGATTACATAAATAAATAAAAGAAATTAGAGTTAAGAAGCCGAAGAAGAAGCCAAGAAGAGGAGGAGGAGAAGAAGAAGGGGGGAGAGGAGAGAACAAGCCACACGAGCTTTAATTCAATATTTTTTTATTCATCAAATTTTGAATAACACTTACAATTCAACCCTTGATATAGTTATTCAAATTAACTGTTCAAGGAATTCAAATCAAAGATAAAATCAAATAAAAACCAAATCCTAAAAATAAGATAAATTAAATAAAAATCAAATCCCAAAGATAAGATAAAATCTAATCCTAATAATATGGAAATAATATCCTATTAAATTAAAATTTTAAATCTTTAATTTGCATCATAGTCGTTGTGAAGAATTGTGGACAAGGGCAAGTTTCAGGCTACTTTTTTTTTTTGAAAAAGATAAGTAAGAATTTATTATTTCAAAGAGCATAAATAAACATTAGGATGATACTTACAGTATAATAAACTATACAATACTATCCAAACCAGTGATTAGCACAAATCATCAAGAAAATTCAAAAAGGAGCATAAGTCAAGGTCCCTTCCCTCTCTTTCTCAGCCATACAAACAGCTTAGAAATAAACTCTTAATCCTCAAAGTAGTCTTCGTATCATCTTCAAATATCCTCCTATTGCGCTCTTTCCAAATAATTCAAAAAAGACAGAATGGAGCCAAGTTCCAAGTGTGTTTCTTCCTCTTTGCCAAGGATTGACCCCACCAAAGCAAAAGAAAACTCCTAAGATCTTCCAGGAAACACAATTGAACTCCAAAACAATTCAATAACAACCCCCATAACTCAGCCGACCAAGAGCAGTGAATAAGGAGATGAGTAATAGATTCCTCTTGCTTTAGACACAGCGGGTATCGATTAGCTAGCAGATAGCCACGGTGTTGTAAGTTGTCCATCGTCAAAATCTTACCTTTGACTGCACACCAAGTGAAAAATATAACTCTAGTAGGGATTGCAGCTTTCCAAATCTTCGGCCATGGAAAAATTTCTGCGTTACGACCTTGCAAAAAGGAGTAGAAAGACTTTACAGAAAAGACCTTGCTCATTGAATGCTTCCAAATCATGACATCTGAAGACTTAGTCAAATTAATAGAACATAGTAATTCCATTAATAACATTAAGCTATCAAACTCCCAGTCATTCACATTCCTGCGTAGCAGCACAGACCAGCTGCTTTGAATGCCAACACCATTGCAGTAATCAGAGACACAATCTTCTTTGTTAACTGCAATTACAAGATTCCTAGAAAGACATCTGAAAGACAGCCAATACCTAACCAATCTTGCTTCCAAAATAAAATTCTGTCTCCTTTCCCAGCCTGCCAAGAAATACAACAACTAAAAGTCTGTCAATTCTTCTTATTCCTCTCCATAAACCATGACCATAAGGAGTCGACACAAAAGTAGAGGACCACCCTCCAAACTCTTCCCCATATTTGATAGCAATCAACCTCTTCCAAAGTCTGTTATCCTCTTGAGCATATCTCCAAAGCCATTTCCCTAATAAAGCTTCATTGTTCAGTTTTAATTGTTTAAATCCCACTCCTCAAGCCTCTAAAGGTTTACAAACAGCCTCCCAATTCACAAAACTATGCTTGTATACGTCCTCACTTCTTCCTCAAAGGAAATCTCTTTGCATCCTCTCCAACTCCTTGATTACTGAGACTGGGGCAGTGAATAGAGAAAGGAAATATGTTGGTAGGCTAGCTAGAACATTCTTAATCAATATAATCCTAGCCCCAGTCGATAAGTATTTGAGCTTCCACCTTGCCAATCTGCTCCTACATTTCTCCAAAACAGGACCCCAAACTTGTATTGATTTATAATGAGCTCCCAATGGCAAACCAAGGTAAGTGGTAGGAAAAGAACCAATCTTGCAACCCAATATATTTGCCAAAGCACCCAAATTATCCATTGCACCGACTACCATGATCTAAGACTTTTGAAGGTTAACTTTTGAGCCAGTGACCACCTTAAACCCCAATAATGTGCAGCGTAAATGTCCCAATTGCATCAACTCTGCTCCACAAAATATAATTGTGTCATCAGCAAATAGCAGATGAGATATGCTGAGAGGATATCTATCAGTGCCGACAGTAAAGCCTTGAATAAAACCAGCTGCTTCAACTTACTGCAACATCTTACTAAGAACTTCCATGACTAAGATAAAAAGGAAAGGAGAAAGGGGATCTCCTTGCCTTAATCCTTTGGAAGAAGCCAAAAAACCTTCAGGGGTACCATTGATCAAGATTGAGAATCTAGCAGTTGAAATGCACCATTCGATCCATTGACACCATTTGTTGCCGAAGCCCATTCTTCCTAACAAGTAGATCAAAAAGTTCCAATTGACATGGTCAAAAGCTTTCTCTATATCCAATTTACAAACAATACCTAGTTCCTTACCCTTAGTCTTAGAGTCTAGAACCTCATTAGCTACTAAGACAGCGTCCAAAATCTATCTTCCTCCCACAAAAGCATTCTGAGAAGATGAGATCAGAGGATCCAAGATTTTTTTTAATCTGCTAGCAAGAACCTTGGAGAGGAGTTTATAAGCAGCCCCAACCAAGCTTATAGGCCTAAAATCTTTAATATCCACAGCACCAGATTTCTTAGGGACAAGAGCAATGAATGTTGAATTCATACTTCTAACAAACCTGCAGCTTTGATGAAACTCAGTAAATAACTGCAACAGATCATCCTTAAAAACACTCCAGCATGTTTGGAAAGAAGCAATAGTCCATCCATCAGGTCCAAGAGCTTTTTCACCATTGAGATCATTGAGGGCCTAGAGGATTTCCTGCTCAGTAAAAGGCTTTTCCAGGTTCTCGGCTTATGTGGAACTGAGCTGGGAAAATTCTAGTTCATCTACCTTTGGCCTCCAGCCAGCCTCTTCTTCGAAAAGCTGTTTATAAAAGTGCAGAATGCCTTGCCTTATCTCTCCCGGGTCTTCAGTAATTGAGCCATTAAACCTTACTCTGTCAATCCAATTCCTTCTCTTATTTGCTGAAGCCATTTTGTGGAAAAACTTAGTGTTTCTATCGCCTTCTTTAATCCATTTAACTCTAGACTTTTGTCTCCAACTAATTTTCTCCATTCTAAGTATTTTCTTCAGCTCCAAAATCTTGCACTTTCTTAAGGTTAATGTTTTTTCTCTTTATAAATAGCAACTCTAATTAAAAATAATAGTTATTCTTTAAGTTCATGTTAGTATTAGCATTGTCAATGTTATTTCCAATTTTATCCAAATAATATGGACCAAAGTTGCAATATATATATATATATATATATATTTTGAAACTTAAGCAAGTCCATGAAGGCGAGAGAAGTGCAAAATTGCACAAAAGACATAAGTCAAACACTAATTTCAAAAACACCCAGTGTGGTTTTGTAATTAACAAAAGAAATAAACAAAAAAATTTCTTAAATTTATCATTGTGATCCCAAGGCACTAATTAAAAGCCAATGCATAAAAATTGATCTCAATTTATAATAATAAAATATACTTCAAGAATAATGAAAGTCAAGCTCATCTTATGGTATTAGAAGGAAGACCATGAGCATAGTAAAACTAATAAAATGGTCAAAAGCGATAGTTAAGAGGCTATGGTAAGAAGAATAGAGACTTGTAAAAAGGCACAATATTTGTGTAATATTCAAGTTAGACAACAAATATCAGCAAATATTCCACCAAACATGTACTATTATTTTTCATTTTGTTTTAGAACTGTACACTTGAGGTACACATGTCATCACACTAGTGAAATACATTGTTTTTTTAACTATAAATATATATTAGGTGTATCCCCACCTTCGATAGGACTAATCCATTGGAGCTTCTAATCCTCCAAAACAAAAAAAAAAAAAAAAAAGGTAATGCCAAGAGGGTTCAAAGCAGTGAAAGCTACTTCAATTGGTAGAGATCTTACCACTAAACTACTTCCGTATGGGTATGAAACATAGTATTTTTGAAAAAATAAACTAAAAATTAAATAATAAAATACAAACAAAATGAACTTATACATATTCATCATTTATACTCTAATTTTTTAACTTTAAAATTTTTAAAACTAAAAAACTTCAACCTTTCATTAATAGAAATTTTTTAAAAGATACATATATAACTAAAAGATAAATTTATTTATTGTTACTTGTTAAAAAAATAAATAAATTTATCTGTTATGTAAAAATCAATAAATAGTTGCTTTCATGCATATAAAAATTATATATTTACTGGATTGGGATACAATTTGCAGCCCCTATCAATAGAGGGGGTTTAGGGATTAGAAAAATTAAGTATTTTAACAAAGCTTTGTTGAGAAAATGATTGTGGAAGCAGCTATTCGTACAACGTGTATGGTACTTATTTAGATATGGGCCACAGAGGTAGCAACCACTCAATGAAGAAGACAGAAGCAACATGGGTTTTAAGCCCTCTTGGCATTCATCATTTTATTAGAGGGATAGAGTGGTAGAGACATCATTCATACCATATCATATCATATAATCCTTAATTACGCTGATATGTGGTTGTGAGGCTTGCAACTCTACTAAAACATTATAATTTGATCATTTATTGTGAAATGTGAAAACAAGTGTATAAATTGAACTAGAGAGATATGCTAGTGAAAAAAGAAAATTCATAATTGCAGTATCCGATTTCCATTACGCTTGGACCGACGACCACAACCATTATCGCAGTTTAAAACAATGTGTGAGAACAAGGTTATTAATATCGAGATTTTACTTAAAATTGGTGAAGGGTCCAAAAATCGAATCGTAAAATCGAATCGCAAAATCGTAAGATTTTACCAAATGCCTATAAAATGAAAATATAGTCTATTATGCTACTATTTTTCGTTTAGAGCTTTCATTTTTTTTTTTTTTTTTTTGAGAAGTTAATAATTTTATTAATACGAAAAGACATATATCAAAAAAATGCCATACATAAAAACTTACTCATATTAACAAAATAAATCCTCAACAAAATTTACAAAAGATTCTATATCTGGTTCTATACTTCATTTACTTAACTACATAATTGAGACTGTTAAAATGATTAGTGTGATCTACACAGTTGACATTAAAATACTAACTTCATTTTACTCTAATTTTTCATTTGAGTTGAAATGTATTTGTAATATTTTATCATAAGTCTCTTGATTTCTATCCTAACTATTACATTTACTTTATGGTAGTCAATTTGGTTCAACAATGCACATGGTCCTCAACTAGTATAGTATAGTAAATAATAGTGTTATAAAATAAAAAAAAAATCTTAAAAAAAAAAAAGAAATATCAAGTGAAATAGTTGTGGCATATTACTTGAAAAAAATCATAAAAATCTATTTTATTTGACAAAATTACACAAAAATACTTAATTTTTAAAATCGGTAAAATTGCCTGTAAAATTGAGATTTTACTGATTTTACGTCCCAAAATCAAGATTTAACCTATTTTGCCCCCTATTAAGATTTTATATAAAATCGAACAAATTTTCCTAATCTAACATTGTAAAATCGTAAAATTTTAGGATTTAAATCAAGATTTCAATAACACTGTGAGAAGAATAAGTTCTAGAGCAGTGGTGGTGGCTAAGTATGTGTCTAAATGGGGTGGTTGGGCATCTCTTGAGGTGTCTCCATTGCATGGTACAGGACTATGGAAGGACATCCGTAGCAACTAAAATGACTTTGTGGAGTTCATTAGGGTGGAGGTGGGCAACGGAGATAGGGTCAAATTTTGGCGTCATGCATGCTAGAAGATCAACGATTTAACTTTTCCAACTTTATTCTCTTTAGATATCGACAAGGAGTTTCTACAACTAATTTATTTGCAAAAATAGGGAGTAATAAGCAGTATTCTTTTTGTTGGATAATGTCTTAAATGAAGGCAAATTTGCAAAGAAATCCCACCATTAGACTCTTACAAGAGAAGTTAGTGATGATGAGCATTGGCCATCAATAGGTTAAGTGTCAAAGTAGCCTATATGTGTGGTGTGCACGTAGAGAGAAAACCTAACCATTGACAATCTGATAAAAAGAAGATAGGGGCTAGTAAATTGGTGTTGCACGTGTAAGGGGGATGAGGAGTCAATTTCACATCTTCTATTGCATTGTACAATTGCCCAACAGTAGTTGTCACTTGTCCTCATATTTCTTCCCAAAAGAGGTGTCAATGCTTTCCAAGGTTGGCAACAAGGAAGAGTGGGGAGAGGAAAGAAGAAGCCTTGGAGAATGATTCATTTTTGCTTGATGCAGCTTATTTGCGAAGAGAAACAAGAAATCTTTTCAAGAAGTCAATGAGCTAGTGTACAAGTTAAAAAACTACTTTTTTGCCTATCCTATACAGTTGGTTATCGGGTAGGGCGAGGCCTAACTTCAATCAGTTTGGATTGTATAGAAAATATGCAACTACAAAGTGTTTAAAGATGGACGTAGTTTTTGTAGCAAGTCTCTTTGTACATGGGTTGCATTACCTTGAAGCTTCCTATTTATATATCGTTGCTACTTATCAAATATATATATTTACTATTTGGTGTATCCCCACTAGCTCATGTCTTGGTATTTTTTTGAAATTACCTTATTGATATGTTTGTATCGTATTTTATCCCTATTCAGTGCACGTATGTGTGCTTCTTATAGTTATACCAACACAAATAGAGAATAAGTTTCTGGGTTATATAAAACTAAATTGGATTGCACGAAGATATATGAAATAAAGCAAATTAAACAATCCACAATAGGGTAGGGAATTTAATCAAGAATAAATAATCCAAAAATCATCAAACAGAGAGAATTTTTTTGCCTACAATTCTCCCAATAAGGAGCACCAACTTGTGGCTCATGCACTTCAAAATGCTTTACAGATAAGTGCAACTAGATCGAACAACGGGTCACACAAGAAAACAAGAGAATAATGCTATGACTATGACACTCATTGCTTTGCGAGGGACTATGACACTCATTGCTTTGCGAGGGACTATGACACTCATTGATTTGCAAGGGTGTCCCAAGGCATGCCATGCTGCTTCACTACCAGCTGCTTAGGGGGAACGTTGCCTGACTATAGTAACAAGGTACAATACAAAGAAGACATCCATGCTTCATGCTAAAAAATTTTTCATGTATCTATCCTATCTACTCTATAATATTAAGTGTATCCCTTAAAATGAAGTAGTGTCAACTATTTTTAATTCTTTAATTGTCCCTAGTTTCTTAATTCCTTAACTACCCACTAGGCATTTAAATTCAAAAGTTCTTTAAATTTCTTAATTCCCTAACTACTCACAATGTTTGCAATCTATTAAAGCTGTTGCCAAAAACTGTCATTCAATTAATAAATAAAAAATTTTAAAAACCGTACATGTATTGCGTATGCCCATCCTTGGTTTTAAGTATAGGGGGAAAAGAAAGGGGGGATGGGGGTGTGTGTGTGTGTGTGTGTGTGTTTTTGGGGCGCGGGGGGGGGGGGGGGTAAACTTTCATTCTAGTAAGAATTAAGCAGTGCAGCAACAGAAATGCAAATAGAGTTACCTCAACCCTAGGAAATTTGGCCAATGCTTTCTTAGCATCAGCAGCAGAAGCATACCGCACAAATGCAAAACCTTTGTTCTTACCCATTTTGTCATTCATCAGAACCCTCACCTCCACAATCTCTCCTACCTCTTAAAAAACTTTCCTGATGTCTTCCTCCTTCGCATCCTTTTCCAATCCACCAATGAAAATCTCGGTTTTCCGTCTCTTTCGCCGCTCCAACGCTTCCATTTCCCCACTCAACACTACTCCATCACCAATCCCAACTTTACCCTTTAAACCACCAACATCAAACTTACCTACCCCTTCCTTCACTCCCACCTCGCCCCCATTACCTTCAGAATATAAATCGTCACCTTGAATTTCATAACTTTTCTGTCCAATTAACCCCAAAATTTGGTCTCCTGGGCGACTTCCAGTCGTGGCAGCCTGTTCATCTTCATTCCCATTGTCGTTTGCCTCAACTATATCTGTAATCGGAGCTTCAGAAAAGTTTCCAATCATAGAATCACTCTCCTTTAATGCAGCATCATCAGGATCTTCTGGATTTTGAACTTGCATTGGACCAGAAACTTCAAAATGAGAGTTTTTATCTGCCACTGGAATAAATGCAGTAGAGTCAGGTTTAAGATGTTCAGCCTCCATCGTAACAGCAACAGTAATATGATTTTCGACTTCTATTGACACGCATTCATAAGGTTCAGGCGAAAGACTATCCACTTCCATTGAATCAGTCTCGAGAGAGTTAGCGTTCTCAATTTCCGTTACACCCAATAAACTAGGGTTAGGGTTTTTGCTTTCATCATCCGCAACTTCCACTTTCCCTGATTCTTCACCTGATTGCACAGCCTGACCTTTTTGCACCCTTTTAGGCACCTTCTTCTACACCACCTTTTTCATTATCCTTACTGTCTTCTTCACCACAGTTCTCGTCCCCGTCTTCGCCGCACCATCTTGGGCGGCTTTAGAGCCACTTTCACCGGCATTGTCGGGCACAGCAGCTTCAATCGTAGCGTTTTCAGAGACCTGAGTTTCAGCTTGCGCAATTGGATCTCTGCTTTCTTCACTATTTTTGATGTTTGTCTCAGTGATCTTTTCTGAGGAGGTTTCGTGTAGACACGATTCGGACAGTGTCTTAGAGGCAGTTCCTGTGGTTGCATCGGAGGTTGTTTCTGGGACTGCAGCCGCCGAAACCTCCAACAACTCTTCCAAAGATGCTTTGGAACCAACAGCAACGGATTTACAGGCAGTTTTGCGGGGAGATTTGCGAGGCTCAGGGGAGGTTATAGGGATGGTTTCGGGTGCCGTTGTGGCCGGACAAGTGTTAGGGTAGTTTATGGAGGAGACTGGCTCTAGCGACGTGGTGGGGGTTTTGGTGGGGTAAGGAGAGGGTGACCTAGTTTCAGGTAAAGCATCCGTTGTCGATTTACGGGAAGATTTAACGGTGGAGACGCCAGGGATGGATTTCCGAGCAGCGGCCCTAGGGGCATGTTTGTTGGCCGGATGAGAAAAGGGGGATTGGAGAAATAAGCCGTGAGACCACCAAGTGAACCGTTTGCTTTGATTTTTGTTTAGTCCGTAGGTCCCACGGATTGGATGTATTGTGAAGCGTTTTACCGGATATGTAATCCCGTGGGGCATGTGGTATTATTAATACTCTATTTTCGAATTTGTTTCCCTCTAAGATTCAAATGTCTAAAATTATTTTCTATCACATCACATATCAAATCACATTTTTTATCTCACTTTATATCCCACCAACCAAACACCAAAAAAATAATTCTACATAAAAAATTAATCCATATCTTTTATCTAATCCCATCTGTGGATCCCACAGTATTACTTATCCCCCATCATCTAATCCCACAAACAAACACAGCCTAGGGGTTGTGCGTCTTGGCACAGCGGCAGATGCCGCCTTCGGAGGCATGGTTTCTCGTGGTCGGCCAGCTCGTCTGGTGGTCCTCTTGTTGGGTTAAGACCGAACACGCTCGAAGGGCACGTGCCTAGGGTGGCAATCTTAAGTGACTCGTGCCAATGAAGCTTCAATTCTTATCAAATTGCCCATTCGTACTGTCAAATGCTCTAATTTAAAACGTATTTTTTTTTTGTCTAATTTTTTAAATGCTATTTTTTTTTAATTCAAGTACTAGTTAGCATACGCCATTTCCCTCATTAGTTACAAAATGGTTAGTAATAGTTAAAATAATAAAAATTCAAAATCCTTACTATGTTTGGAACATAAATTTGTGAAAAGAAAGGAAAAATAAAGAGAAAATAAAATTAATAATTTATGCAATTTTTGTATACTTAGCTAAGCAAAAGTTAAACTTTGTTTATAAATATCTATTCCTTTTAATCTCAATTTTCTAACTTAATAACAAAAATAAAATATAATTTAACTTTTACTTGATTAAGCATACAAAAATTGCACAAATCGTTAATTTTATTTTCCCTTCATTTTTCCTTTTCCATTCATAAATCTATGTTCCAAACATAGCAGAAGGATTCATTTGGAAATTACTAGCCAATTTTTTCATTTTAATTTTTTCTTCTTATATATATAATTTTTTTTATCAAAATTATTAGCTCATGAGATGAAATTTTCTCTCACACTTATAAACTGACCACTGGACCCTTCCATAGCCGATGTGGAAAACCCCAACAATAACTAAATATAGCATGTTCAAACCTTGCGAAATAAAAAAAGAAAAAGAAAAAGCTTGTTTAAACATTTGGGAGCATCACATTTTTTATAGCAACCAGATTACTCAAATGACACCCGATGGATCTCAACAACTTGTGAGGATGGCTATCTCAATGCCAAAATGTCTGCCTTCTTTTCCAAACACCTAAAAAAATTACCAACTGGGTGAGATTGGTCAAACACCCTTCCAGCAGTCAAGTTAGAGTTGGTGAAGGAAAAGAGATTTCTTAAGACAAATTAACAGCGTTTTAGTAAGTAAAATGCCTCTCTCTTTTTTTCTCTCAACTTTTTCTAATATGACAAATTAACATTTGCATTTGCCTCGCCGGATGATCGAACCACCTTGGGGGAGTGGTCAATTGTGTGTGATTATGGATGGAGATACGAGAGACAAGGAGTTATCCCACATTCCCCATGTCCGCATGGCTAATGTAGCTTTAAGGTAAGCTTTTAGATGTTTTCCAAATGTCATGATCTGAATAGATGCCATGCATTAAGTCAACCCATTCCAATTGCCCTCTAGCCCTTACTCGCGAGGCATGCTCGACATGCCAGTAAGGACTTAATGATCGTTCAATTAATCAATCATATTCAAAGCATACTGGGCTATAGGCATTGACAAGTTAGCCCAATTATTATTAATGCTAGACTAGGCTAGCCCTAATCATATATCTAACACATTGGCTGAACCGTCACTTGATAAGACAACTGTCATTAATGGTAGTCTTCGTAATGATGGTTTGATAAATAATGATTGTTTCATATGCCCAGACTGTTTATCTTCCTCGATGCTACTTTCCTATAAAAGGAGATGTTCACGATCCTTTTGAACTTTCATCTCCCGAGGACTCACATATTTCAGGCACTCTTGATTTCAGTCCCTATCTTCTTGCAATTTATTCAACTCAATACTAGTGCTGACCAGGTTTTTCATTCTTCCTGCTCAATTCTTTTTTCTTGGGATGGGAAAATTTTTGACTCAACTTAAGAAACTAGTAGGTGTAGAGGCCTTTAGGGCTTGAAATAAGATACCTAATTGCATTAGGTCGGAACTCCCTGAGGTTAATGATGAGTGTGTTTATGAAACCATTGGATCCGAGTAGACTAGGTGGCCACTTGTGGCTATAGAAGTGTGAGGTTCCCTTTTCAACCCCTTGTTCAGTGTTTTCTGAACATGCTAGGAGTCTATCCTAGTCAGCTCACTCCGAATTGTTATGGAATCTTGGTATGAGTAATAGAACTAAATAGAATACTCTGTGTATATTTGGGCCCTTGAGAGATACTCCATTGCTGCATGATCGTGCCAACCAAGCATGGTCGTTACTACATGAAGTGCCAAGTGAAAGATAATCTTATTCATATCCTTCCTGATTCCAGTAAAAATCTCCAGGATTATTTTATTTTGGTTGCTGAGGACTGATAATTTCTTCCTGTAGAACCTCGGCACTTTGGAGTTCAAAACTATATGGTGGGAATAAGTAGTTGAACCTTTCTCTATCAATTTTATTTTATGATTCTTCTCTGCTCAAATATTAACTGCTCTTCCTTTTATAGATTGAGGGCTTAATAAATGTTTTGAAAACCCAATAAGTGTGAATGTAAGTCAATTGGTAGAGGTACCTTCTTACCAGGGCTCCACTTATTTGAGAGGACTTGGTTGGTTGGCTCTAATACCAATCGGCTATCATCTAAACTGCCAGAAGTATACCACACTCCCTCCTAGTCCTGACGAAAGCCATGTTAGTAAGATTCTCAACTCCGTTACACTCCTATTCGAAGAGCTTGGTGAGGTAACGGTTGCTATTCCCCAAGCAGAGGTGCATAATTCGGCATCTTCTTCTAGTTCGACACATAGCAACTCTTCTGATCAAAACATATCCTACCTAAACAATCCTCTGCCCAACCCCGAAGGTATCCCTTTGTTCACGGTGCCTGACCGTGATTCCACCACTATACAACCTAGGTATCTTTTTATCAGTCTAAAATGTGCTACTGTCTAAGGAAAGAAAGTGTAAAAATAACGCTCTCCACCCCCTTAAAAGGCTCCAAACAGAGTCAATCTCTGCTGCTGCTCCTCCACCATCCAAGAAAGGAAAGAAAACTTCTTCCTCTTCAACAATAATAATTGAACTCTTATCCCCCCAACCAATGATCAAAACTTCATCATTACTCCTAAGCTTGGGGGCAAAGTTATCAATAAAAAAGAATCTGCTCGGTTAAATAGCACATTGCTCATTGTGCTGCTTGAGCACTATGTTCCCCACTAATCGGGATCATGTAATTGGCTCACCTGATGAAACATGGGGCAAAGAGGGAATTTAGCATGCCTGTTAGGTAAGTTTGTTTCTAATCACTGCCCCCATTTTCCTCTCGAACACAATTTTTTACACTTATATTTTCTAGGGAGCCTAATATTTTCGTGATATTGGTCAGTGACTGAAGAAGGCACAGGAGTTAACTAAAACTATCGAATAGCTAGAAGGGCTCAACGTGCACGAGTTGAGAAGGCTGAAGAGAACTTGAAAGAAGCTTGTGCTCAAAATGAAGAGCTCGCCATTGAAAATGATGCTATAGTGGCCAAAAAGGATGCTGCTATTGCCCTAGAGACAAAACTAAAGGCTGATTTGGACACAGCGAAAGCAAGAATCGCTGAACTTGAGAACAATGCTAAGAAAGCCTATGATGAAGGCTACAAAGCAACAGACGACGTTTACAAAGACCAGATCACTCTGGGAGGAAATTTATTCTTCAAGGATGGGGTTTGCTGCCTTGAGGAAGGTTGGCCACCCTAAAGATTCAGAGCTATTTAAGGACTTACCTTGGTCAATTGATAATCCAAATTTCTTCCCTGACCTGGTGGCTTTGATCATCATGAATACCCGAGTTGGCTTAGTTGAGGATGGCCAGGGTAATGAGTAGAGCATTAAAGCCACAAGCAAACAAATCGATCAAGTAACTGAAGAATAAAACATCGAGGGCAACCCGTTTGGCCTCATCAACTGATTTTACTTGTTTTGAACTTTTGTTGGCAGCTTACAAGCTGATCTTTTTTTTTTTTTTTTATTCTGGTTAGAATTTCTTTACTTTGATGTACTGCTGAAGATTTATCAAATAGAAATATCCTTCGTTTTTTGCTATATTTATTGCAGTCATATTGATTTAAGGTTATTTGTATAGATTTTTATACTTAGTAATTTTAGAATTACTTCACAAAGGGACCTAGACTGGTCAAACCAAGTAACTGCCAACCATATTAATCCAAGTAAATGAGTTTAACATTAAAAACTCATAAAATAAACTAACTAAGAAATGGTGTGACTTTATATTCCAATATCGTTTTAACCTACTCCTTTGTCAGATTTAGAATGATCTTGTCCAGTTAGATAGTAAAAAAAGATTACTTTTACTTCGCCTAAGCAAGCCATGTGCCTGAATAAAGGTTCTGATACGAACCAAACAATAGTTTACTTGGTTGATCCAATCAAATCAGGTGGCTAAGCTGTCGTCCTAACAAGTAGAGATCGAGCAATCACTTTGTAGCTGACCCAAGCAGGTTAAGTGGCCGAGCTATGGTCCTAAGAGGTAGAAACCGAGCAATCACTTTATGGCTGACTCAAGCAAGTCAGGTGGTCGAGCTACAATTCTAGCAGGTAGAGACCGAGCAATTGCTTTGTGGCCGAACTGAGCAGGTCAGTGGCCGAGCTATAGTCTTAGCAGGTGGAGACTATGTGATCACTTTGTTTGATGAAAAGCCCATTAAAAAGATGTGCTTGAGAACTTTGCTTTTATTCAACATGGGAAGTAATTACATTAATGGTAATACTTTCTAAGATTTGCTACATTCCATGGTGTTAGAATCTATCTCCTACCCATGATTTCTTACCTATATGCTCTATTACTGACCACTTCAGCTATTCTGTAAGGACATTCCTAGTTTGGGCTAAACTTGCCATCAACAAGGTTCTTGGTAGAAAGAGTGACATTCCTGAGGACAAAGTCTCCTACATCAAAAGGCCTTACCCTAACATTTTCACTCCTGGAGTTTTAGAGCTATTGCTAGTAAGCAGCTGTTCTGATGCAGGCTATTTCTCTCTTTTCATCTAGAAGTTATAAGCTCCTCCTGATAGCAGGGTCATTGCTCCCTTGCATAAAAGCCATTGTTCAATTATGGGAATACCAGTTTCCAATGGAATTACTGCCTCTATTCCATATGCAAGGGAAAAGAGTCTCTCCATTGATTAGCATGGGGTTGTTCAGTATGCCCATTGCACCTTAGGTAGTTCTTCTACGTAGCACTGTTTTGCTTGGTCAAGTCTCTCCTTAATGCCATTAAGGACTGTCTTGTTCAAAACTTCTACTTGTCCGTTGCTTTGTAGATATGCACGGGTAGAGTAGTGGTTTTAGACGCTAAGATCTTAGCAGAAACTCCTGAAGGGAGCATTATTGAACCGGGTGCCGTTATCAGAGATCAAGCACCATGGGACCCCATACCTAGCAATAATGTTTTTCCACACAAACCTCCTAATGTCAGTGTCCTTAATCGTAGACAATGGCTCTACCTCGACCTACTTGATAAAATAATTAGCAGCAACCAAAAGCCACTACTAACCACCTGGGGCCATTGGCATCAGACCCATAATATCGAAACCCTATTGTGCAAAGAGCCGAGGACTAGTGAGAGTATTGAGATCTTGGGTTGGTTGGCATGGAACAGAAGCAAACCTTTGGTATTTAACATATTTTTTAATGAATTGGCAGCAATCCTTATGCATATGAACTTACCAAAAAAAAAAAATCCTTATGCATATGGGGCCACAAATATCCCTGAGATATTGCTCAGGTTACGAGAGATCGCCCCCTGGTGTGAGCTTTACTGCTCCCTTCATAAATTTCTTCAAGTATGCTTTGTACTTGATCAGGATGGACATACAACAAGTAAGGCCTACTAAAGGATTTTTTGTAAAGTTTCAAATCAAGGAATAGCCAAAACTTCAATGCTTTGTTTCTGACTTTTATAGCTTCCATCTTATTAGTCAGGAGTATATCACTTCTGAGGAATCAGACGATCGGAGCCATCTAGCTTGGTGCCGAGTTGTTTGTTAGGACATATTCTTTAGGATTGTTTATGCTAGGAGTGAACAACCTTTCAATTGTAATGTACCTTGTTTCTCCATTCTAGTCGTTCGTACCTAGTGTTGTCAAAGCATCTGCTCAGTTGTTTTCATTTTAGTTGACCAACTTTAATTCAACTGACTCGAATTTACTCATCCTAGGCCTGCTCATAGTAACTAGCGATATTCTCCAATCATATTTCATATTCTCCACTCAGTTGATTGTGACCATTTGTGAATAAGAAGCCATGATTACTCAACGTGCATGTTGCCCCAAAGCCATCTTTGATTCAATCAACAAAGCTTCATACTCTGCTTCATTGTTTGTAGCCTGAAATCTAAGTTCAACAACATGTTCAAATACTAGGCCTTCAGGCGATATTAGGACCACCCCAGCACCTCAACCCCTTCTAGTTGAGCCTCATCTACCTGAACTCTCCACAGTTGATCATTGGAAACAATAAGGACACTTTGTTGATCTGTGGAAGGAATGATAAATTCAGCCACAAAGTTTGCCAACACTTGGGCTTTAACAGATGTGCATTAGACAAAATTAATTTCATAAGCTCCCAACTCAACGGCCCATTTGGTCATTCCCTGGATAGATTCTCAGGATTGTCCTTAGGGGGTATTCGGTGACAATGTTTATTTGTTAAGCTAAGAAGTAATGGGAAACTTTTCTAGAAGCCACCACCAAAGCTAAGATCAGTTTTTCAAGAGGAAGATATCTTGTCTCTGCGCTGACCAGAGTTTTACTCACATAGTGTACTGGTCATTGGATTCTTTCCTTTTCTCTAACAAGAACTACATTGATGGAGTGCTCAGACATAACCAAATACAATTGAAGTGTTTCCCCCAGTTGTGGTGTTGATAACAAAGAAGAAGAAGCAAGGTAAACCTTCAACTATTCTATGGCACAATCACATTCCTCGTCCCAATGGATGGTGTGTTTTCTCTTTAAGAGCTAGAAGAATGATCTACACCAATCGAATGCCTGATTAATGAACCAATTAAGGGTTGTAGCCATACCTATGAGGCGCTGTACTTTTTTTGCTGTGGTCTGTGGGTGCAACTTTCGAATAGAATCAATCTAATTAGGATCAACCTCTATTCCTTTCCTAGTCACCAAATGACCAAGGAATTTCCTAGAACTTACCCTAAATACACACTTGGCTACATTAAGTCGCAACCCAAACTTTTTTAAGGTGTCGAGCACATCTTAGAGTTTTGAAAGGTGATTGGCTTTTGTCTTGCTTTTGACGACCATGTCGTCAATGTATATCTCCACAATTTACCTGATCTATGGAACAGAAATCTTGGTTACTAACCTCTCATAGGTAACTCTAGTATTCTTGAGCCCAAATGACATGAATTTATAGGACTAAATTTCTCGTGGTGTAATGAATGCCATTTTTTCTTGGTTTGGGCTAAACATGGGGATCTGGTGGTATCATTTGTATGCATCCAAGAAGCTCATCATCTCATGACTGCTGTAACGTTTACTAATTGATCAATCTTTGGTAATGAAAAAGGGTCCTTTGGACAAGCTTTGTTTAGATCAGTAAAATCCACACAGACTTGCTATTTCCCATTCTTTTTCTTAACTACTATTGTATTAGAAAGCCACTCTAGATAATATGCTTCTCTGAGTGCTCTAACCTCCATTAACTTTCCAACTTCTTCAAATGTTACTTTTGTATGCACTGGGGAAGATCGCCAACCTTTTTGTGTCACGGGCTTACTAGTCAGATATACATTGAGTTTGTGAGACATCACAGTTGGATCAATGCCAGGCATTTCATAATGTGTTCAGGAGAATGCTCCTAAGTTATCCTTTAACAACCTTATGAGGGCCTATTTCTCTTGGTTAGGCAACTCTTCACCTAATGGGAAAAATCAATTAGGATTTGAATTACTGATGGGAAATAGACTCAAGCTTTTCAATTGCTATCTTACTGGGGTTCCGACCAACATAATCCATTGTTAGGGTGTCGTCAGGCCTACCATGGATTTAACATGATTGGGAATGTTTTCGGCCCCAATAACTGCCGAAAAGCATTTCTTTGAAAAGACCTGATCTCTTCTGATTGAAAGCAACCCTTGCGGGATGAGGAATTTCACCATTTGATGGTAAGTAGACGGAATTGCCCTCATTTTATGTAACCATGGTTGTCTTACAGCAGCGTTGAAGGATGATGGAACATTGACCGCCTCGCAAATATGCAGTGAAAATAACCCCCAAGTGTAAGGGCGTGCGGTATAGTTTTACCTGGTGAATTCAGGATCGTCTCCACAGGGAACTCTAAATGAATGACTCTTAAGATTTCTAAGTTCTCCTAACTACTGTTCTCTTTTTGGAAACTATGAAAGTAAAAGAAATTTTTTAATTGTGAAATGTTTGATTTAATTTACAATCTACTTGACAATAAATTAAAGTGCGAATAATTAAACTAACTAAACTGGAAATAAAAGCTCTAGAGAGAGGAAACAACTATATTAAAGAAACAATTAAAAGATTTAAAATAAATCAAACTCAAATAAAACAGCGAATTAAATTAAGGTTCTAAACAATGTAATTAAAGATCTTGATTCAACCTACAAATCCGGGTGAATACCTTATTCTCATGTATGGATGTGATTAATTTATCTCAGTTTACAGCTCACATTTAGGAAAAGTAAACCGGAAAGATTTCATTGTCAAAACTTTAATTTCCAAAGCACGGTACTAAAATCACGTTTAGGATAAATAAAACCGGAAAGATTTCATCTTGAAAACATTCTTTGGTCTAGAGTTCTTTTATTTGATTTCAAAATATAAAGAAAGTTTTAATCATGTAATGTCATCAGTGATTTCAAGGAAATATGATCGAGGTTACATGTTTTGGAAGGCTTTGAAGATCAAATGAAAAAGAAAACCAGAAAATATATCTAAATCTATTTCATCTATTTTCAAAGTATCAAGAAAATTGTAATCATGTGTAGTTATCAGTGATTTCAAGGAAATATGATCAACTACACAAGTTTTTGAAGGTTTTGAAAACATTTGAAAACTGATTTAGAAGAAAAAGAACAAGAACCCAAACATGCAACTTTTACGTTGCATGCTTGAATTCAATCACATCCAAGATTCAAATAAAGATTCACCTATCATTGATGGGTTGAAGCAAGAATGGATCTACGTAGCATGTTAATAGAATAAACAAAATAGAAACTAAAAGAAGAGATAAAGAAAGCAAACTCCATTGATGAATAAAATCTGCAACTTCAATTAACTGTTGCGTAAAACTTCGCTTGAATCTAAATCTTCAATCCAAAGTTAAAGAAAACTCTCAAAAAGTAAAGCAAAACTCTCAGAAAACTAAACCCTAAATCGTATGTTCGGCCCCCCTTTAGGTTGGGTACAAAGTATGTATATATAGATAACTGAAAAACCCTAAAATCGAGTTCCTCGGATTCGCCGCGTCGGGATGCCAGGGGGCAGTAACCTCCTTTCTTCTGCTACTTTCAGCTTCTCTTCATGTCTCGACACAGGCGTGCCCCCTATCCTTCTTGCTTGATCTTCATCCTTTTCGAGCTCTTCTCGGTCTTCTTTAAGCTCTTCCAAGCCTCTAACACAACTTTTGGGTCTTTCCTTTGCTTTTATACACATTTGTTGCATAAAGGAAAAGATTAAGTACGAACTTTAAAATATCATTAATTTAAAAGAATTATCTCAAAACCTTTATTAATAACAATAGGAAATTAAGAAAATGATTACACTTTTCAAGTGTAATCAAACATCTACTGCCAAAAATTCAGTTTGGTACTCTACCAAGCCTGCTCAGATAGGTAATATTACCGTCCACAAAGGCTAGATAGGGGCAGAGCTGAACTCGATTAGAGATCAATTCGCGAGGTTGAGGTCAAACTTGGTCAACCCAAGCTCTTTAAAAAGGCCATAGTACATAACCTCCGTTGGGCTGTCTTAATCCACTAGTACTCTGCGGACTTAGCAATCGCCAATTTCAAAGATGATGACCAAGGTATTATCGGGCTATTGTACTCCTTCTAAATCCTCATCAGTGAAAGTGATATCCCAGTTTTGGTTAGCTCTAGACCTTTTACGAGTCTATGCTGACATTTTTGCCAAACTCAGCACTTACTTCAAATGAATAGCCTCATGGTAATTTGCTTGAGATTTAATCTCTTCCTCCTAAGATGCGTACCCCAAGTGGACCACGTTGATTACTTTTGAGCTGATATCTCTTTTCGGTCTCTCGGTGGTTCCTTTCTTGTCGCTGGTGGGGCTGTTTACGGGTCTGCAATTTTTGCTTATCAATGTAATTGCGTAAGTGCCCTACTTGGACCAATTCCTCCAGATGGTGTTTAAAAGCATAGCATTCTTCAATTCGGTGACCAAAGTCCCTATAATAGGAACATTGAAGGGATTGAATTCTTTCAAAGGGATCAATTTCCTTCAAAGGGATCTCTTCCCATTTTCCTTGGCCACACAAAATATGGTTGATCTCTAATCTTCAGAAGTAGCTTACAGATAGGGATCTTGGACATTATATTGAGTGCCCTGAACACATATGTTCTGCCTCCTCCCTATTTGGCCTTCTCTCATTTCCCCGACCTTGTGTTTGCTCCTTCTTCGAAGCTTCTTTTTTTTTTTAGTACCCCTTGCTTCATTATCAAATTTACATTATTTTTCCATGCAGTTCATCAAGTCAGTTAGATCTTTGTCTGGCCATTTTGTGAGGGATTGCCAAAGTTTGTCATCCCGAGTGAGGCTCAGCTTAAAGGAGGTTATCACAATCTACTTGAATCATCCTTCTACGTCATTATAGGCTTCGAAGTAGTGCGAGCATATTGTCCTAAGCCCTCATTCTTACCCTTATGCATTGTCATCAAGGAGTCCATCGAATGAGATTATTTACAATTGGCAATGAAGTGGGCTGCAAAAGCTTCTGCCAATTGAGACCAAGTGCAGATTAACCCAGGCTCAAGCTTATCTAGCCTTCATAAAGCCACTTCCCTATGCTAGAGGGGAAGACCCTACATATGAGTGCATCATTATAACTCCATAGTGTCATCTTTTGTTTGTAATGACGAACGTGCTCTACTAGGTTTGCTCTACCATCATAAAGAGTAAACCTCAGGGGGTGAATTTTCGAGGAGGTTCCATCTATTCAATACTCTCGACAAATGGTTAGATGGCTATCCAACCAAGAGCTTTCTTAGCCAGATGATGAGCAGAATTGACACTGCAGTGGTTGACACAATCTATTAATTACTTAATTACCCAGTCCTTCAAGTCTGCCTTAAGCTTGTTAGCCGGTTTTTTGATGGAACAGTGAGCTTGCTTAGAACGTGCTTGACTCTGGTGAGAGTCTGAACTAGAGTGCTTTTTGACCCCCATAGCAGGGGAGTGTGGTCGACTTGGGGACCTATTGATTACACTTGAAAAGTGTAATTATAAACTTTACATTTTGATATTCATTGATGCATTTAAGTAATTAACTTTGGAGTTTTATCATTGTTTTATTACTTATAGTGTTTATTTTCTTAATTGTAGGGAAAAGGGCGAGATAATTGAGATTAGTAGCGAGGAAAGTGGCCTAGAGGATGAGGGGAATGTTGTGGTTCAGACCCCACCTAGGATAGTCCGGACCAGGTCAAAGACTCAACATGGAGGAGGAAGCAAAACCTGAAGAATCAAGGTTCTATGGTCCGAATCCCCAGTTGGGTGGTCCGGACCACAGTGTGTTGGGTGCGCATTTTTAAATCATCTATTCTAGGGTTTTCTTATTATCCCTATATATACTATGTTGTATGGCCGAAACCAGAGAACAGCCCTACTCTATTTTTAGATACTTTTGAGAGTTTTAGAATGTTTTAGAGAGATTTTATTGTTCATGGAATGCTTTTAAGGATTTTTGGAGCTTGCGGAGTGTTCATTACAGCAGTAGTAGTTCAACATTACGTTTCAGAGTTGATTACAGAATACGTTTTGTTTTGATTCTCTATTTAATAATATTGTTTCTTTGTTTTATTCATTAGATCCATTAGATATGTGTTTGATGATTGGTTTTGTTTCATTTAAAAGCATGTTAGCGTAAAACCCTACTTTCTTGATTTAACGAATCAAGGAAGAGTAGGTTACTACGATCAATGGGATGTGCGTAGACCCTTCACATGGTTTGTGAAAACTCATGCGTAGGGATCTACAACTTTCAAATCTAATTTAGTTTGTTTCAAAAGCTTTCGAAAACAAAAGTCTTTAACTAAATTCTCTGAAATCACTGGTAAAGATTTTTGGATTACAACTTGTTTAATATTTTTGAACAAACCCTAAATCAGATTTGAACCCAAGTGTTTTTATTGAAAATCTTTCTGGTTTTATAATCCTAAACGTAATTTTAAAATTGAGTATTGGGAGATTAGAAAACCTTAACAAAGACATCCTTCCAATCTAATGTTCCTTTCACGTGAACTTTAGATTATAGTTTAAACACATCCCATTGTGAAAGTAGTAAACTACCTCGAATTGAAAGTTGGATCAAGAATCGTCTTAATATTGTGATTATCAGTTAAGTTAATTTTTGAAGTAATTAAATTGATTGAATTAAAGTCTTAGATTTGGTTAATTTATTTAGTTAATGCTTTAATTTCATTAAAACCAAAAACAAAATTTTATTTGCTAAATTTCTTTAAGTAGTTATTAATTTGTTCTTTAGTTTTAATTTTAAATTTGCGAAAACCCTAGAATTTAGTTCTTATTGAACTTTAAACTTTTCTTACATTTAAATTCAGAATTTCCATTATTACCTAGAAACTGAAAAACCTAGGCGTCTTGTGGATTTGACCTCGGACTTATCAAGTTAAAAGTACATTGTACACTCTTGCACTTGGGGGTTGATTTAGACGCACTTTCTTGAAGCGGTCAAGTTTTTGGCGCCGTTGCCAAAGAGCCAAATTTTAGTTTTTAGGTTATTTTTTACCTTTAAGTTAATTTGTTATTTCGTATATAAAAAAAATCCCAAAATTAGAAAATTTATACCCTTTTCATCTAAACTGTTCATTAAGTCCTAGAGTAGTACTTTGTGGTTTGGACCCCCAGACCTTTGGTCAAGACCACAGTACCCTTTCTAGGATAATTTCCTAGCTTAAAAGTAGTTGGATTCGAGGGGAAGACGGTGGATTAAGGTGTCCTAAACCCTTAGCATTTTCTTTAGAATTTGAAAATCCTTTAGAAGAAATTCAAAACCTTAGACTTCCTATTCCACCTTTAGAAATGGCTAAAGAACAAGCTGTTGCTACTAGACATTCCATGGGGGATATCTTGCAGCAAGATAGGCATACTCCTGAGTCTTGCATAGTTTGGCCAGAAAACTAGAGAACTTTCGATTTCAAACCTGGCATGATACAACTATTACTTACTTTCCATGGTATGGATTCTGAAATCCACATGATCACTTAACTCGATTTAGGAACATTTGTGTCAATATTAAAGATCAGGGATGCTCCATAGATTTAGTATTTCTTAAGCTTTTTCCATTCTCTCTAAAAGATAAGGCTGCGAGATGGTTTTAATTTCTACCATCTAATTCCATTCACACATGGGATGAAATGCAAGCCAAGTTTCTAAAAAATTATTTCTTCCCAACAGAACGGATGCTATGCAGCATTAGATCCTAATTTTGCTCCACAACATGGTGAGACCTTCTATCAAAGTTGGGAGAGGTTTAAAACTCTCTTGCATTCTTGCCTACACCATAGATTTGAAGTTTGGCGTCTTGCTAGTATTTTCTATGGTTCACTGACGCCATAACTAAAACAATTTGTGGAAACAATGTGCAATGGTAGTTTTATGATAAAATGCCTAAAGAAAATTTTGAATACTTTGAATTCTTGGCTGAGAATGCACAAACCTGGGATATCACAAGATCTCGAAGCACCCAAACTGCTAGTGTTGCCCTAGCTAGAGGTATGCATCATTTGAGTGAAACTGATGGCCTCAAAGCAAAATTAGCAACACTCACTAGAGAAATTGAGACCCTAAAAATCAGAAGGGACACACAACCCATCAAATAACCAGTGGCAAATGTTTATTGCATAGTGTGTGATAGCCAAACCCATTGGATAGACGATTGCCCTAGTATCCCTATTTTGTAGCGAGGTTGTGCAAGGCCAACCATCTAGTGAACTTCCAATCCATGCCATAAATTAATACTGCCAATCATATCGAGGACAAGCTTTAGGAGGAAATCCTTATTCTGAGACTTATAATCTAGCAGTAAGGAACCACCCTAATTTTAGTTGGAGAAATGAGGGAGCTCAAATTCCACAACCTTATCATGCCCCCCATCCTCCAGTTTTCTCAAGTCCCAATGCCTAATCTAGGATTGTCTCAGAATGTGGGACCTTCACATGCCCCATACATTCCCCTAAATAAGAGGTCTACAGAAGAAACACTTCAACAATTCATGAATACTTAGTCTTCGCTTTGGGCTCAAAACAATAGAAATTTGGATGATATTAAGAGTCAATTGACCCTTTTAACTCAAACATTGGCTGCACAACCAAAGGGTCAATTTCTTGCTCAACCTCATCCAAACCCAGTAGCCTATGCTAAACAAGTTGAAGCATCTTCTAATATGCCTGGGAATGTGGAACAAGTCCAAAACATCACAACACTTAGGAGTGAAAAAATTGTAGATAAAACCATCTCTCCTAGGAAGGATGAAACTAGAGAAGAGTTGAAACCTAAATGTATGGTTGATGATGACAAGAAGGTGGGAAAACAACCAATTATAGTTAAGGAGTTCACAAAAGAAGATAGAAATGAAGAAGAAGAGGGAAAGGAGGAAGAAAATGAGGAAGAGCCAATGATAGTGCCTAGGGAATATGTTTCTAAAGCACCTTTTCCCCAAAGATTTTCGAAAGCTAGGAAAGAAGCCCAAGTAGCTGAATTGCTAGAGGTATTCAAACAAGTGAAAATTAATATACGTCTTCTTGAGGCAATTAAGTAAATCCCTTCCTACGCTAAATTCCTTAAGGAATTATGTACTGTAAAAAGGGGATTGAATGTGAATAAGAAGGCATTTCTCACTGAGCAAGCAAGTGCCATAGTACAATGTCATACTCCTCCTAAATATAAGGACCCTGGATGTCCTACTATATCTTGCTATATAGGGAAGTACTATATTAGTAGAGCACTACTTGACTTAGGAGCAAGTGTGAATTTGCTTCCTTACTCAATGTATGAGCAATTGGGCTTAGGTGAAATAAAACCTACCCATGTGACTTTGCAACTTGTAGATAGATCAATTAAAGTCCCACGAGGTATAGTTGAAGATGTACTAGTACAAGTGGAAATTTTCTATTTCCCAGTGGATTTTATAATCCCAGATACTCAACTACTTGCCAGTTTATCTACACCTAATCAGACACCAGTGATTGTAGGACGACCATTCTTAGCAACATCAAATGCTTTTATTAACTGTAGGAATGGTTCCATGAAAATGTCTTTTGGTAACATTGAGTTTGAAACAAATATCTTTCATGTTACTAAACAATCAAAAGAGGTGCCTGATATACAAGAAGTGGACTTAGTTGAAGCTATAGTCCAGGATTACGTGGGTCGTGAATTTGTTGAGGATCCTTTAGAGAAAGCCATTTGCTTTAGTGAGGAGAAATTGAATTCCACGATATCAAACCAAGAATTAGTAGCAGTGGTTGATTGGTTGGAAATGTGCCCACTCATGTCTGTAAGGAATTGGATACGAGCCTTTGAAAGTTTAGGACCACTTTTAAATAAAGTAGAGTCCTCAGAAGTAAAAGCTTCTGATCCTGATAGAAAACCCTTGCCCCATAATCTAAAATATGCTTTTCTAAGTGAAGAAGAGACATACCCCATAGTTATTTCTTCAGAATTGACTATCCATCAAGAGCATATGTTAGTTGAACTTCTGAAAAGTCATAAGAAAGCTCTGGGGTAGTTAGTAGCTGACCTAACGGGTATAAGTCCCCTCCTTTGCACACATCATATATATCTAGAAGAGGATGCCAAACCAGTTCATCAAATGCAAAGATGACTCAATCCAAACATGAAAGAAATAGTTAGAGCTAAAGTTCTGAAACTACTAGATATAGGAATCATTTATCCCATCTCTGATTCTAAGTGGGTGAGTCCTACATAGGTAGTTCCTAAGAAATCAAGGGCTACAATAGTTCAGAATGAGAATAATGAGTTGGTCCCAACTCGAATACAAACTGGTTAACGAGTATGCATTGACTATAGAAAGCTTAATGCAGTTACAGGAAAAGATCATTTTCCTCTTCCATTCTTAGATCAAGTTCTAGAAAGAGTAGCTGGTCATGCTTACTATTACTTCTTGGATGGCTATTCGGTTTATAATCAAATAGAGGTAGCCTTAGAGAATCAAGCTGAAACCACTTTTACTTGTCCTTTTGGTACCTTTGCATACAAGTGAATGCCCTTTGGCCTGTGCAATGCTCCTGCCACCTTTTAAGGCTACATGATGAGTATCTTTAGTGAAATGGTAGAAGAAATCATTGAGGTATTCATGGACGATTTCTCTGTTTATGGAGATTCGTTTGAGCAGTGCATAAAGAACCTTGATCTAGTTTTGACTCGACTATGTAATACCCTGGAATTTGTATTAACATAAGTATAAGGTTTTTGATGTATTTTAGAAGTAATGTATGTTAATTTAGTAGTATGGGTCATTAATGGTACTTTAAGGTTGAGAACTTTGAAAGAGGTAAGCCAAATACCTCATAGTTGGCATTTTAGCCAAGTATAGGGGGAAGGGACCTTGGGCACACCAAACATGGGCGCCTAAGATCTTGGGCGCACACCTGAGAAGGGCTTAGGCGCCCAAGGTACAGTAGATTTGACAAGCATGGGTTGCTCTGCATTTTGCAGCCGATCCCTTTCACCTATGAGCCTATATTTAGCTAAGGGAGGTGTGGAAGTCTAAAATTTATTGTTGGGGATTAAAATATTGGCTAAAATATATATGTATACATTGAGATAATGCAAGAGAGAGAGAGAGAGAAATTGTTTGGAGAGGAAGGAACTGGGTGAAGAGGAGAAAAGAGCAAGGAGAAAGAAACAAAGAGGAATCGGGTAGAAAATTTGAAGGTGAGTTCATCTAGCCTAAGTAAAAATCAAATTCATCTTGTAAGAGTGTAATTGGACACTCAAGGAACCCTTCTATGTGATTCATTTGTAGTTTGGATCAAGGAATAAAAAGATAGAACTCATCAAAGTTTGAGAGCTTGGGACCGGAGGACATCTCCTTATTGGTCCATCTTCTTTCAACTTGAGGTAGGGATTTAATGCTTCTTTCTTACATATGTGATGTGTAACAAGGAGTAGAACACCATTAGAAAACCTTTTTCAAGTGTTGTCTTCATCTATGGAAGAGAATTGAAGTTATATACACATATATGCATATATAGGTTGAGAGAGTAAAAATGGTGTTTTGATTTATAACTTGACCCAAAGTTGATGAAAACTCAAATTGTTGGTTTCTTTTGATGCCCAAGAGACTTGTGGTGATGTTAGAAACATGAAATTTTAAGAAATTTTAAGTATAAACCATTCGCATGGTTTGCAAATACTCATGTGTAGGGATCTACAACTTTCAAATCTAATTTTATTTGTTTCAAAAGCTTTCGAAAACAAAAGTCTTTGACTAAATTCTCTAAAATCACTGGTAAAGATTTTTGGATTACAACTTGTTTAATATTTTTGAACAAACCGTAAATCAGATTTGAACCCAAGTGTTTTCATTGAAAATCTTTCCGGTTTATAATCCTAAACGTGATTTTAAAACTGAGTATTGGGAGATTAGAAAACCTTAATGAAGACATCCTTCCAATCTACTGTTCCTTTCACGTGAACTTTAGATTGTAGTTTAAACACATCCCATTGTGAAGTAGTAAACTACCTCAAATTGAAAGTTGGATCAAGAACTGTCTTAATATTGTGATTGTTAGTTAAGTTAATTTTTGAAGTAATTAAATTGATTGAATTAAAGTCTTAGATTTGGTTAATTTATTTAGTTAATGCTTTAATTTCATTAAAACCAAAAAAAAAATTTTATTTGCTGAATTTCTTTATGTAGTTATTAATTTGTTCTTTAGTTTTAATTTTAAATTTGTGAAAACCTTGGAATTTAGTTCTTATTGAACTTTAAACTTTTCTTACATTTAAATTCAGAATTCCCATTATAACCTAGAAACTGAAAAACTTAGGCTCCCTGTGGATTTGACCTCGGACTCACCGAGTTAAAAGTACACCGCACACTTTTGCAATTGGGGGTTGATTTAGATGCACTTTCTAGATGCGGTCACCTATGTCGCCTCCTCCTACCTTTAAGAGTAGGAGCTCTAACCCTTCGTGAATGGCGATGGTGATCTCGGCAAAAGTAGCCCTAAGCACGATAATAAGATCGTTCAACCTTTAGACGTAGTTAGGCCTAACAATGCTCAACAGATAGACCAAGTTGTTCACGGAGAAGCTCAAGCTCCTGCTCTCTTCATTTGATCTCTACTTGGTAGTGGCTCAAAGTGAGCCCTTCACGGGCTGAAAGGTTGTCATTAGGCTCTTGGTTGTGCTTTCCTAGTCCCCAGGCTAACGCTAACCTTTAGGCTGCTCGTTTTCTCTAAGGACCTTAGGGACAATCGACTGAACCCTAGAAGGGTCATGGTTTGCTCGGTTTCCTTCGCTTAGACACATCTTTACCATGCCAAATTGAGAATCAGTGGGACCAATACTTGATTCTCACAGACAACGCCAATTGGAGCGTCACAAGTTTAACAACAATCGGATTGTTCAAATGACGCTCGATGGATCTCAACTACTTGCGAGGATAGTTATCTCAATGCCCAAATGTTTGTCTTCATTTGTAAACACCTAAAAAAAAACTAGTAGTGGGGTGAGATTAGCCGAACACCCCTCCGACAGTCAAGTTTGAATTGGTGAAAGAAATGAGATTTCTTAGGACAAATTAATAGCGTTTCCTTAAGTAAAATGTCACTCTTTTTTTCTCTCAGCTTCTTCCAATATTTATAATGACAGATTACTATTTGCATTTGCCTTGCCGGGTGATCAGACCACATTTGGGGAGTGGTCAGTTATGCGTGGTTATGGACGAAGATGCAGGAGACGAGGGGTTAGCCACCTTACCCATGTTTGCCATTGCGAACGTATTTCCAAGTAGCACCGGTTCAAGGTGCTTTGAGGCCTAAAGCGATAACCACAGATGTATTATGGTTGGATTTCTACACGTTAGAGATGGTTTTATAAAATTTTTGATCTATAAAACTTTTAATCTTCCTTCCTTATAAGACTTTTGATATTCCTTCTTTGAATATATTATTCTTTTCATTTATGTAGAGGCTTTCTTTTTTTTTTTTTTTATTCTTTCCTTACGAGCCATTTCCTCGTTTAGATTGAGGCATTCCTTTTTTTTTCTTGTGATTTTTTTCTCATTTATATTGGGACTTCTTGTGATCATTTTTTTTTCATTTAGTTTGAAACTTTTTACATTTTTTCTTGTAAACTTTTTTTTTAATTCAGATTAGGCTTTTATTATACAAAATGTATGTTAAAAATATATTCAAAATATGTTAAAATTTAACTATAGTATAAAATATTTTTAAAAATTGGCGGCCCTCAAAATCTAGGGGCCTAAAGCGGTGACTTTGATTGCTTTATGCTTGAGCCACCCTTGGCTCCAAGGCGTCTCCAAAGGTCATGATCTAAATAGATGCCATATATTAAGTCAACCCCCTCCACATTTTTTATTATTTTGTTAATTTGTATGTTGATGCTTTTATTTTTTATTCTTTTAGTTAATAGTCAGTTTGTAAATATTTGTTTGCTACCTAATTTTTTAAAATAAAATAACCAAATATTATTTATTTTAATTAGGTGAGATGGGGCTTCCAATGGAGTAGCCATCATGAAGCGAGGGAAGGGAATAGTATTACTCAGTAATGAGGGGTTGGGCGAAGGCCTAGCTCCATACCCACTCCATTACCATTCATATGGTTCATGTTTGGGTTAGTTTGTTTATGTTTATATTTAAATTAGTGGATAACATATACTTTTTATTATTTTCAATGTTTTAATTTTATTAAAATAATAACCTTATTAGTTTATTATTTAATTTAAAACATTCAAGAGAATATACATGTTACAACTTTAGAACGTAAAAATGAGACATATTGCAAGGCTAGGTTACACATACTCATGCTATATATATACTAGTGGGGGATGGGCCATGAAAATGAATCTGACTTCCAGTGAATCTCACTATCGAAAGTAATTTTGATAAAAACTTACATAAAATTTTAAATTATCAAATAATTCTTATATATAAATAATATCACACATTAAAATCTTTTGCAATGTCCTATATTAATAATTACTACACTTCTAATACACTTTAGTATTACAATTGATCCCAATAGTGTTGCTACATTGATAGTACATTTGTGAATCCCAATTACACAAAAATATAATGCACCGCGTAGTAACATTTTTGTTTATTTTTTATGACTTTTTACACAAAAAAAAACATAAGCAAAAAATCATGCTTTCTCTCATTTTGTTTTCTTTTTTAAACATTTTAACAATTTTAATACTTTATTCATTTTTGTTGTACCATATTAAAATAAATTATTTTATCAAATTAAAAAATTTTTTAATAAATAATAATTTATTATAATAATTTATTTTACTAAAATTATAATAATTTATGACTAAACTGATTTATTTTATTTAATTAAAATTATTTTTAATAGATAATAATTAGATGTCAAAATATTTATTTTATTAAAATTAAATTTATTTCAATTATTTTTTAATTAGTGATAATTGCATATTAAAATAATTTATTTTAGAAATATTAAAATTACTACACATTAAAATGATTTACTTTTTAAAAATTAAAATTACTATTAAAATGATAATATTATTAAAAAATTTATTTCATAAAATAATAATTTATTATTAAATCATGATACTTGTTACTATATTTTATTTAAATTAATTATTATAAAAAATAATTTTTTATAAAATTAAATTAATTAGTTAAAATATTATAAAATATTTTTTATTAAATTCAATTAATTTTATAAAAGATTAGTAAAATTAAATATTTTATTAAAATAAAATTAATTAGTTTAAACAAAATTGCAATATCACACATGTTTTCCATTTTTATTTTAGAAGAAAAATCAATAACTAAAAATAAAAAATTGAAAGCACAAATAATCAAACATAAACCAAAAACAAATATATATATATATATATAAATATTACCAAACAAACCCTAAATAAATAAATAAATCTAGAATATCTTTTAGCCTTTCCACACATTGATATGATAATTACATGCACGAAGAAAAAAAAAAAACTAAAAGGAAAAAAAAATTAAAAGTAAGCCCAAGGGAGCTTTGTTTCACACAAAATGCTTCAAACATTCTTGCATTCTTGCACCATAGTTGTCATAAGAGGTAAAAAGCTGAAATTGTGAAGACGAATGAAGTATAAAGATGAGTAAACTCAACTAAATTTGTGGTTTTAATTGCAATGTTCTACTCGTATAAATTTGAAAACCCATTAAAGCAAAATCATCATTGCAACAACAATTAGAATAACATAATCCTTCGTTTGTGAGCTTAGAAGAGAAAAGGGGAAAAAAAAAAACATTAGTTAGGAGAGAAAAGAAAATAAGAGAAATGTTAATATTTTATTTTTATTTGTTTGTAAGTTTAGAAAATAAAGGATAATAACTTTCTATTTTTTTGTTTGCGAGTTGAGAAAAAAATGAAAGGAAAATAAAGTGTATACTGTTATTTTACCATTAAATTCTTTGAGAAGTTGGAGAGTTTTCAATTTATTTAACCTTAAGTTATGTTTGTAATTTTTTTTCTTAGTCTTTATTTTATGGGCAAATTTATCAATTTAAAAGTTTCATTAATTAGCTTTTCTCTTCTCTCCATTTCTTCCCACTTTTGGAAGATGAAACTTTAAAATTTCGAAACTTACTTTTATTCTCATTTCATTCTATTTCTTTTCTGTTCTTTCCCAAAAAAAACTCAAAAACAAGTGAAAGATTTTTACATCATTATTTTCTTCTCTTTTCTTCCTATTTCACTCTATCCAAGCGAACTGTAAACGATTCTTATCTTGTAATAAGTATTTAGAACTTCAAATTTAACACTAATATGATCTATAATGGCTACAAGTAAGTTTCTCAAACTTTGCTATTTACTGCCTATTGACACACTCCATATTAATTTCACCATAATCAGAGCAATTACCAAATATGATAGAAACCAAATAACATGCTTTGAAGTTATAACAAAAGTAAATCAAAATTTAGTTTAAAAGAAAAAGTCATCTATGGCGAAAATGCTAAAAAAAAAAAAAAAAAAACAAAACAAAAACAATAAGAAAATAATGTAATTTTTTTTGTTCTTGACCTAAGCTACCAATATTACATTAAATTGATGGTTAAGTAGCTATATTAAGAAATACATTCCTTACACTGGTCAAATGCTAATAAAGAGCATATAATAATAATCATTGGCAATTAGAAGGGAAAAAGAGCATAACAGTTTGATTATTATCAAATCTAAAATTTTCTGGATAAACGTACCAAGTTGAAATATAATATTCATATACTTTGCTTAGCTCAATTTATTTCCAAATCCTAATCAAAATCACCTTATTAGACCTTGACAGCATAACATATAGTCCTGTTTATAGTAACAGACTTCAGGCTAATTGTTCCAGTTCCAAATATCCTAGTGTAGTTATCCCAATTTTGCCTCCTTACTTAAAAAATTAAAATATTTAAATATTTTAATTGAACGATACTCTACTAATTAAAATCTTCTAATCATAAGATTAGACAAAGTGTTAAAATTCAACATAAGCAAACATTCGACAAAATGACATTCAAGTCCCTAGAAGATGGGAGAAGTCAACCTGAAAACTCAAATCATGGCGAAATGCCACCAAATTGCACAGACATATCCAAGATATCAAATCAATTACTTCTGCATCAAGAAAATAACTAAAATCTAAAATCAAGTGTCAATTTAGTCTAAAAGTTAAGAATGGTATCTATTGATGCACCCAAATGATGGTCTTGACCAAACTACCTAGTTCAAGCTAATTACCCAAAAAAAAAAAAAAAAAAAAACCTAGTTCAAGCTAGAAAAATACAAGAAGATGGAAAACATCCTAAAACATAGGACATAAAATGTCACGTCCCAGATTTTCATAACCCGAATACCTGAGGGTGACTTGGGATTATTTATTTGGGTATAAAAATAAGATGATAATAACACGCCATCACACCCCAAAATTTCTTTCAAACTGGGGTTGACTTGCAATAAAAATTTAAGGTATTCAAAATCCTTAGTTTATCCCAACCAATATTTATAAATCATTAGACTGAATCTGTCACGCCCCGGATCTCATGACCCGAGGGGTGAGTGATAAACACACATAACATGCATTAACATAAACAACCCATAATCAGAGTAATGCAACGTGAGCCAGTGAGCCCGAGACATAAATAAGATAACATAAATCTAACCTTAACTATAATCAAGTCACAACTTTCAACAATCCTTTTATTAATACATAAGGCCTTAGGGCCCTTACAACCAAATCGAACAAGTCCTCAATGTCCAACATTACAATTCCAAAAGAAATTTAAACTAAATAACCAAGAGCTTTGCTAAGCTTGGTGGGGCTCATGCACACCCTTCTAGTCCAACCCCATTAGCCCACCTGATTATCATGGCCTGTACCTACATCAAATTCTGTAGGGACGTGAGCACGGATCCACTTGTGCCCGCGACGTCTCAAACAAACATATATGATATGTATTCCAAACGTGCATACTATTCATGTTGCATCTAGTTATCTCAATATGTTCTAGTGCCACAACAATTTATCAACATAACTACATAACTGATGTGCATCATGGAAGTCATAATCTGACTCATGAAGATGAATTTGGCATGCAAATGGTTTTGGATGGACCAATGACAAGGGCTAGGGCCAAACAACTCCAAAGGGCCTTACTAAGTAGAATTGGAGCAATTAAAGCCTCTTTGAACTTTGAAACTTGCAATCTGAAGGGTAATGGGCTGAAGGTGTTTAATTGCCTTCAATTGGAGCTTGGGGCATAATTTGGGCCTTCTTGGTGGATTCGGGCTTTAAAGGAGCAGAATTGAGCTTATGTTGATGCAATTTCAAGCCTTGAAGCCCAAGGGAGCTGTTAAGACTTAAAACAAGTCCTTTTTAGTCTTTTACTTTTCCTACATGCAATAAAGTTTGCATTAATTGCTGTTTTGAGTTTTTTTTCACCAGAAGTTATTGCTATCTCATATTTATGGCTGTTTTAATGTGTCTAGGTACATGTGGGAGAGTTATTTAGAGTTATTAGTGTCTTTTGGCTTTTCCTATTCTTGGAGGGATGTTCCAAGCTATGAATAGTTGTAATTTTGTACTGGAAATTAGATTATGAACTTTCACTACTACAATAATTGATAAAGATCACACTAAGAAATTCATAAAGATCACGGTTTTAGAAAAAACGTGATAAAGATTTGTGAGTTAAACTTTTTATCTTAGTCTAATTAAAAAACTGAGATAAAAAGTTACTTTTAATACTTTTTATCTCATTTTTGTTAAAACCGTGATTGTATTTAAAACGAAATAAAAAATCAGTGGAAACCATCTCAACAAAAAACTGAGATAAAAAATTAGTGAAAACTATCTCTAGAAAAAACTGAGATAAAAGATCAGTGAAAACATCTCTAAAAAAAACTGAGATAAAAAAGTGAGTAAAATTATATCTTAAAAAAAGCGAGATAATTAAAAGAATGAGAGATAATATTGTTATTTTTTTCTTTATATCTCTCTGAAATAATTTTGTTTATCATCTTATATGATTTAAACTAGATTTTGTAAACTTTATTGTAACATTTATTTATTAATTTTAATTAATTGAATATGATATAAAAACTATAATCATAAATCAATAAACAAAAAAATTTTAAATTAATGTTAAAACTAAATTTATCAAATCAAATTTAAATAACGCTAAATATATAATTATTATTTTTTCAGTAAATATATGGAAGTAGTTTTCATAATTTGTATAACTTATAACGAGTTGAATATTAAATATTTAGTATCTAATAAATATTTAGTGTATCTTTAATATTATTTATATTAAAAGTGACATTATTTTATATTTTGTTGGAAGTGATAAAAATTTACAAATAAAAATAATAAAAATTTTCATTTTTTTGTTTTTTTAGAACTAATTTTTGAATATAATCATTGAAAATATTTTTTGTATTACAAATCAATTTTTAAAATAGTTTTCAAAAATTTTGTTTTGAACAATAATTTTCCAGAACTAAAACTAAACGCGACCTAACTACTTTTAAAAATATAATACAAAATAAAGAAAAATATATTATAAATAGTGAGTTATGATTAAATATATGCTATACACAAAGAGTAAAGGAAAATAAGAAAAAGATTTGAGATTATTTTTAATTAAATATAATAGATATTTATAAATTATTTATTAAGTATTCACATTGTTCTATATATTACTTACGATTTCAAGTTGTTGCAAAAAGTTAAAATAATTAAATAAAAGTAAATTTTTTATCATTTTTCCAATCAATTGATCAAGAAAAATGTAACTTTTAACTATTAATTGGTTGACAAAAGTCATAATAAATTATTGTAAAAACTTAAAATAATATAATTTTATTACTTTTAGTAACCCCTAAAGTGATAAAAATTTGTTTATATATATTAATTTGCAAAATGTATATATAAATGATAGGTTGGACTAGCGGTCAACTACACTAACTTCCAAATGAATGGCAGGGGTTCGATTTTCAGTAGCAACAAAAAAATATGAAATATGTAAGGTTGCTATAATGATAAGGTGGCAAACGGTGCTATGATGGCGTGATAGTAGGTTGCCATGTGGATTTTTATTATTTTTAAAATTAATCTATTTTTTCAGCGTGATTATTTGTTTATATTTGATCACGATTTTTCAAAAAAAGTGAGATCAAAATACATAAAAGATCACACGAAATTTCTTTTCATCTCAGTTTTTACCATAAAGATCACGCTTTTAGTGTGTGATTGTTGTAAGTTTTCGATCACGGTTGTAAACTGTGATAAAAAAGAGGTGACTTATAATCTCACCTGGATCAATCACGCTTTTGTGACTGAGATAAAAAGTGAAACATCACGCTTAAAAGTTGTGATGTTTATGCATTTTTGTAGTAGTGTTTTGGATTAACATTAGGGTGCTTTGCATTCCATTACCTTGTTCTTATCTAAACAAATTCGTTTTTGTTTGGTGGTGAACTGATTTTTGGTTCTTATCACTCTTCTCCCTCCTTTTCTAAGAGTGTGGCGAACCAACCTAGCACTCTTGTTTGTGGCGAGCAATCTTATCAAACAAGCGGCTGTTAGTTCTTTTTTTTTTTGTGATTTATTTCCCTACCACCCAAGCACATCAATAACCATCGTAGAATATATATATTTACACAACAAAATCATAAGAAGGATTAAGTTTCCAATTTATATTTAATCTTTGAAATTCCATACATGTGTTCATATCCCATTTAGCCGACCACATAACCATATTTACAATATTTATCTTTATTCAATAACATTAAAGTGTAGCGTTCAATTCCAATTATTCTCCATCATTAAATTCTCAACTTTATATCCAACCACATTCCATATCACATATTCAACATTCAATCATGTATCCACATCCACATTACATTTGTTCACCATTCAATCATGAAATCACATCCACAATACCACTTTCCATCAATCCATCACACAATCATAGTCACACAGATCATCGGGGATTGGGTGTATAGACAACATCGTATTTTATAGGTCCAGACCCAACGGAAACGGCAAACCGAACACCATCGTTTAGGATCACAATCCAAGGTCACGGGTAACCCATACACTCACAATGTTGTGGGCTACTAACCCACTGGCATTGACACCAAACCCTGCGCAGGTTCTGGGACTCTCAACCCGAGGGTAATCTCAAAACCCTTTCTGTTTACCACACCCCAGCACGGCTCCCGTCACATACAACCAATTGTTCATCACATTCAATACTCATCAATCACAATTCACATTCATCATCGTCACTTTCCAATACATACAATCACATTCCATTTCATCATGTAGCACAACTCATTTCATCTTTTCATTTTATTTAATCCAGGCCTCATTTAATTTCCATCATTTGTTAACAAAAGTTCACTTTTCGTTTTATCCCAAGATTCATCACATATCAACATTGATCAACCTTATTAAACATTCAACATTATTCAATATACATACCATTCAACACACATGTCAATATTACGGTTCATTCCATAGCTTATTACAGATCGCATTGATCAAACCATATTAAGCATTCCACATTTACAAAAATTATAAACATATGTCTCTTTGTCAAGTTACCCTTTCACTTAATCAATCACAAGTTCGTATACCTCAACATTTAGTTTACATCAAGACATATTCAAAATTTTATTTGATTAAGACCCTTATCTCAAAGTAGGCTTCCAATTCATTTCATTCATGGTAGCAAGCATTCCCCCTTTATAAGCTTAATCCCAGAGGTTTAAGATAATCAACCCTTAATCAATTTTTGAAAGCTCATTTCCATTTTAAAATCCATATAATTAATCAAATAAAAGTCTCACATACAAACATATTCCCAACCCCTTCATAATCCTAAGGTAGGAAGTCAAGTTAAGAAAAATCAGGAAAAGTGTTCTGGTCTCAGTGGGCGCCCCACCAAAAGTTCATGGGCGCCCCTGAGGGGTCATGGGTGCCCCACAAAAGATCACGGGCGCCCCTCAAGGGTCAGGGGCGCCCCACCAAAACCCACGGGCGCCCCTCTATTGTCCAGAAAGTTACTCTGCTTCGGTTTAAGCTCTAAGCCATGTTTTTAGGTTCCAAACGTTACCTAATCCAATATCTAACCTAATACCTTATTTTCTTGGGTTGTCTAGGACCTAGAAGACTCTAAAAAGTCCATCAAAACAAATTTTAATCCATCCATTTCTTCAATACAAAAATCTTGGTCCAACCTTTACACATATAAACACACAACCATTCATCCACACAAACTCCACTTCCAAGGTTTCCAAATCTTAAATAAATTTCATAGAAGTGTTTACTAGCTCAAATACATCTCAAATATGCTAAAATGAGACTAGAAATCCCTACCTTGAGTGGTAAAAAGATAGATCAAAATGAAGGTGTTTTGAGCTTCCAAACCCTCAAACTTTCATGGCTCCAATCTTCTCCCTCCTTGATCAAAACTAAAAATGAATAACATAGGAAGGTTTCTTAAGGTCTTAATTTCAATCCTGCAAAAGGAATTTGAATTCTATGAAGATTTGGAAAACCTACCTTTGAAAACCCAACCGGTGGCCTTCTTCTTCTCCTTTGGTCTTCCTTTGGTCTTCTTTTGCTTTCCTAGCCAATTCTCTCTCTCTCTCTTGCATCAAATCAATCTAATATATATATATAACAATATTTTTAATTCCCCAAACAGTAATTCTCAGGTCTCCCCTCACCCCTAGCTAGTATAGGTGTCCATAGGGTGAGGTCTCGGCTGGAAAATGTAGAGGTCAGCTTATTGTTGATTTTATGCACAAGTGGGGCGCCCCTCAAAACAACGGGCGCCCCTCAAAACTCACGAGCGCCCCTCAGCGTGCTCCCGAGTCAAAAAGTTGACTTTTGACCTATTTTGCCAATTTCTTCCAAAATTCACATCCCCAAGTCACCTTTAATTACTAAACTTACTTAATTAACATACTAACATGCCCAAAATATGTTAAAACCATCAAATTATATTAACATGAAAATTCGGGGTATTACAGAATCAGTTGATAGGATTCAACTACAGGGCACAAAATAAAGATAAAGAATAGTATTACAGAGCCATCTAAGCGTCCCAACCATGCGATTAACATTACATATCAAATAAAATTAACTAGGTCTAAACTTAATGATTACAATCATCTAACAATTATTATTATAGACCACAATAATAAATAAAGTCTTCTAGTACTGCGTAAGAAAAAAAATAAATAACTCTTCTGATGGAATATTTGAGAAAAATTAATCTTTTTCCAACTCATCTTCAGTATCCCTATGCTTAATATCCTGAAAAAAATATTCCCACAAAGGGGTGAGCTACTAAAGCCCAGTAGTCAAAATCTCCTAGGTGCCTATATGCAGTGGTCGTAATACTACACTGTATTAGATGACCCAATACAGTGTATGTGATTAGGTGGCATACTGTTCATGCAACAATTAATTCAATAGATCTCAACTGAATGATGTAAATTATACTTACAACGATTCGATGAGACCGTCACTGCAACTACTATTTTACTTATGCGTCAAATAGTTTAAAGTTGTTATTTGTACCACAATGCAATTGGTGTCGCAGTAGTAGGGATCTCAGATTCAGATCTTTAAGGTCTTAGGATCAAATCCCGTAGCGATATAGGTTTCATATATATATATATATATATATATTTATAAAATATTCATCAAAAGGAATTAAATATAATTAAATAATTCCAACACATCATCATACATAAGCAAGAGAGGTTGCCAGTCATAGTAAAATTTGATAAAGGAGTTTAATCTAAATCCTCCTAGGATAATCATACTCCTATCCTTTTCTACCCCTAGCTCTGGAAACCAGTGACTTTACGGGCTTAGCATTCAATGCATTCCGACGGTGTCACCCACAAAAAACCTAGCCATCGCGACCGGCTACCTGACTGGCCAGGTCAGAAGGGAGCATCTCCCAAATAAAATGCATATGTTCCCATCTCCATCTAAAAGGCCATTTCTACCCACCCATCACCCCATTGCCAAAAATATAACTTTAGCACTGAGTGCCTTAATTTATTTTCACCCCTTGACATTCCAAGGGTATCTTGTATGTCAATCAGACATTTTTAACAATAACCGGTAATGTTTTCGGGTGATGAATCCTAAGTGGGATTATTCAGTCACATACGGTATACTTTAAGTATTTTATCTCAATTCAAAATTAAATAATAATTCACAATAAATTAAAGATTAAACATAATCACCAATATTATTATCACAAAGGTAGGTACTACATGTAGATTAACAAGTAGTAAGTAACTAGAATAATTTAGAATTCGAATTAGTATTTTAGTTAATTATTTTGACCAGTTTGCCGTACTACCTTTGATAAGAATAAAATTATTTCTAATGGTATATTAATTAAGCCGAGGTTGGCAACTTAGTGGGTGGGCAATCCTAATTGCGATTTGAAGTTGCGAGTTCGAACCTCATTGGTTTCGATCTCGGTTTTTTTTTTACCTCTTTTACCTTTTTATTTTATTATTTTATGGAATTATAGCTTTTTGGACTAATATTTAATTTTAGAAAAATTGATAAGTTTAATTTTATTCTAACTAGATAGTATAGAAGCCAATGTGAGATTACAAAGCTAATTCATTCTAACCCTTTTATTTGGTAAGAGAATAATATTATTCAAAATAATTTAAATAAATTTCTAATCATCTTCTTATTTATAATCAAACCCTTATCATAGGTTTTCGGCTTCAAGATATTCACAAATGTCCATAGAATTATTCCAATGTTTAGGAAGGTATTAAATAAGTTTCATTTAATTCACTTAATCATAACAATATAGTTATATAACTTGCTAGGTTGACAAAACAATGCCTAAAAATCAATTAGAATAAATCAAATTCATTTAAGGAAGACCAAATGAGGAAAGATTAAGTTCATTGTTTCATTTGGGCATTTTTATCAAATACTTGGTTCTACTTAGCCATTTTAGTTTGAATAAGTCATCCAACTATCCATGATGAAACTGATTGTCTAAGTCAGTTATCATGAATATTAGAGTATCAAATAATATATAATATCTAATTTAAAATAATTTCATATCAATTGGAAACTAACTAAGTAGCATCAACTTAACAGTCCACTTCGGTATTTCATCAAATAGTATAAGTGTTTTACTAGATTAGGCCTTGTGAACAAAATCACCCATAAATAAATTATTAACATAACTAGAACTAATAGAGGGTAATTGTGAATTTAAATAAATCTTTAACCATAAAATTCTAAAAAAAATCCAAACACGCATCAATTAAAGGCTAAGCAGAAATAGCAGCTTAAAAGGAAATTCATATCAAATAGAGCAGAACTCTAATATATATAAACTTTATATCTGTAGAAACTAGACTTTAAGACCTACAACTTTCATGTTTTACACTTTTTAAAATTCTAAGGTCTAAAGGTGCAAAAACAGTCTTGAATTTAGTTTGTTCAGAAGATACAGTCTTACACGTGCTCAGTATTTTGGGCATAACTTTTGACTCACAAATCGGATTGATGCAAATCTTTTTGGGCTAGAAAGAAAACTTAAAGGGCTACAACGTTTATGTTTTAACTGAAGCCTCATTCTATCGTTTTAGGGGTCAGAAGTACATTAGAAGTTACGAACAGGGAGCTGTCATTATATTGAGCTACATTAGTCAAAGTTTCGGCTTCCCTAGCCCTAATATGAGGGTATTTTTTTATCACAATCAAGTTTCATACTTCAAACCAAAAAAAAAGAAAAATGCTTCAGCTTCAAATTGAAGACATCAAATACATTTTAGGAGGTTCGTCATTCTAGCTCAATGAAGATATTGATGACCAAGTCTGAGAAGGAAAAAGGAGTTGAGCTTTGAACACCACCCAATTGGAAAGTTCCAAGCCTTTCTTCTTCCTCCAAGCAACACCAAATCTCCAACCACACTAAATAATAATTTTTTTTCTCTTATTTTTTTTTTCTTTGAAGGCACACAAATTTATAGGACGTCATGGGAGTGTAGAGAAAGTATCGGTGGAGAAAATAACCTCCACTTCCTATCCTTCAAAGTTACTAAGGTAGGATCACATTAGGTAGCATGATCCAAGAATCTTGCTTTACTTTTTGACCATCTAACCATATAATTTAAGAGAGGTATTGGAGGAGATGTATGGAGGTGGCATGATTCGGGAATCATGCTAGTTTTTTGACTAATTAAACAAATTATTTAAAAGATGCTTTAAGTCTTAAATCATGCTTGCTAAATAATTTGAAAGAAATGGTTTAAAGTCATCAATGTAGGGTCTTTTTTTTGACTAATTAACCAAATAATTTGAAAGATTGTGAGAGATGTATGGAAGAAAAGATGGATGGAAAATGAAGTTTGCTGGGAAATGATTTAGAGCTACTATTCATGAGTCAACTCAGTGAGTGATAAAGTGAGTTGAAGTGAGTTAAGGTGAGTCAAAGAAAGGGTTGACCCATGGGTTAATGGGCTTGGGTTAAACCAAATAGGTAATTGAGTTAAGAATTGTTTGGATAAAAGTTTAGAAATTCTACATTAAACTCCCACACAGGATGATATTAAATCCGAAAATCTTTCTAACTAATTTTATCATTCCAAAAATTTTCAAATCCTCAATTTTCTAGATTTTTATATAATAAATATCACCACCACACATAAGCAAAAATTAATTAAGAGAAAGCAAATTCAGGTTATTACATACAACTTGACTTAGAACAACCAAAAGACCCCTCCTATTGACTCAAAATGGCTCCTATTAACGAAATGAAAGCTACCAGCACACTAAACACAAATTGAGCCTACAAACCAAGATAGTAAGGCTCTAAAACTCATAGGGATGCTTAGGATATAATTTCTAAAGTAACCCCCAGTTGAGCCAAACTAGGTCAATTATCGGGAAATGCTTCCAAACCGAGCCCGAAAGTCACTGTCAACCCACAAGATACTAGAAAAGCCTAGAGATCAATCTAACATCATGGATGAATTCCTCTGGTAAAAGGAGTCATCTTGGTGGTACCTATAAGGGTTAATCAGAGGAATTAGGTGGCCCCCTTACCGTTTCAGTTTGTTTCAGAGTAGTAATCTTCAGATAGCCAAAACTAAATAATGAATAGTCCATTTTTAACCTAATTTGGCCTTTGTTGGCCCAAGGTTTATAAAGTTAGTTTTATAGTTGATTTTGATGATAATAAACATTGAATTAAATTTTCACAATTAATTTTCAAAGACATTATATGAAATGTTACAATTCATTTGATAGATTCAAGATAATAGAGTTGGAAGAGATTGATATTATTTTTAGATATTTTCACATAATTTGGAGGAAGAATAAAGGAATTTCAAAGTTGGGAGTAATAGAAATCAAAGTAAGATGAAGATTTGAACTAGAGGTTAACTCGGGTAAACAGAGAAATCAGACACATGTCAGTATATAGATGATATCTTAAGATCCAACCGTTCAATTATCATGAAATGTTAATATAGTAAACTAGACTTCCATATTTACAACTTTACCGAAGGAAACTTTTTGTGGATCTGAAGTTAAGATATCAAAAAATGAGTTGGAATATTAGTCATTATAGAAACGTTTTTAATTCTGGATTCTGGAGCTAGTCTTAGTTTTTGAGACATAACTCATACTCTACAACTTTAAAAATTCTGATTTTTGGTGTGTACAAAGATGACTCAAAAAGCTACAACTTTTGTAGTTTAAGTTTCTTCTAATTCTAAAAAGTATCATGGTGAAACAGAAGCTCAAACTGGAAACGCAGATTCAGAATGTCAGAAAAAGCTATCAGAAGCTAGTCTCTATTCAGAAGCCATATCTGACTATCTAACCGTTGGATGAAGCTCAAAATTTGACATGTGATAGCTGACGTATATATCTACAAAGTCTTTAATCTGAGGCAATGTCAGATTTGAACGTTATGAGCGTGAAAAACGGTCACAAATATATCCCAGAAAATCTGAATCTGAAAGACAGCATTGGAAGCAAGGAAATTCAATTTCTTTCAAGGGCAAAAGTGTCTTTTCACTGAGTAATGGCCATTTGGAGATTTTCATCTTTAAATAGAGCATCAAACTCAGATTCAAGGGGAAGAAAGAGAGCAAGAAAGAAGTGCTTACAAAGAGATACAAGAAATTCCATAACTTTGCAAACATAGAGTGATTTCTTCTCACACTTGTGCTTCATCTTTCATGTTCAACTTGTGAGAGTTTTTTTTTTTTTTGATTTGATTGAGTTTTAGACTCATCATTGTTGTTGTAAAAAAGGAAAATTTACAGCCCTTTTAATTTGTGAGAGTTGGGTGAGCTCTTGTTGGTTTTGGTTCAAGTGTTAGAACCAAAATAAGATACTTTCTTTGAGAGAGACTTGTGTGAGTGATTTGGGGATAAAATCACTTGGGAAAGGTTTCTAGCATCTTGGAAAGCTAGTGTGTAATAAGTTCTTCAAAGAATAGTGGAGAAATCTCAAGGAAGGCCTTGGGGAGTGGACGTAGGCAACATTGAAGCCGAACCACTATAAATCGATTGTGTTTGCTTCTCTTTATATTTATTGCAAACACTAGCACTCACTCTTCATTCACAAATATTGAATAATTTTTTTTGGTGCATTTCATATTCATCTTGACATATTTGTTTTAGGGTTGAAATTTTTATTTGCAAAATTTTTAAGCAACCCTATTCACCCCCCTCTAGTGTTGCTATTTGGGACAACATCTTTAAAAAAACTCTTGCTTCATAAGATAAGCAGGAAGCTCCTGACACTCTTGAAACCTGTCTAGAACATCCGAAAAATGGCCCGAATATGTCGGAACTTGACCTGAACCTTGCCTGAGCTGTCTTAAGCTTAGAGTTGCAGGCCAAATCAATGTAAAGGGGGCATACCGCTTAAAGGGGCAGCAACATGCTTCGTGGTGAGTGTTTTATAGACTTTCCTGCCTGCATTTACAAGTAAAGAATTCCACAAAATGAGCATAGGCATAATATTACTCTTGCATTTGCAATTGATTGCCTCGCAAATATGCAGTGAAAATAACCCCCAAGTGTAAGGACGTGCGGTGTAGTTTTACCTGGTGAATTCAGGATTGTCTCCATAGGGAACTCTAAATGAATGACTCTTCTAACTACTGTTCTCTTTTTGGAAACTATGAAAGTAAAAGAAATTTTGATTCTGAAAAGTTTGATTTAAATTATAAACTACTTTCCAATGAATTAAAGTGCGAATAATTAAACTAACTAAGCTGGAAATAAAAGCTCTAGAGAGAGGAAACAACTATATTAAAGAAACAATTAAAAGATTCAAAATAAATTAAACTCAAATAAAATAGCGAATTAAATTAAGGTTCTAAACAATATAATTAAAGATCTTGATTCAACCTAAAAATCTGGGTGAATACCTCATTTTCATGTATAGATGTGATTAATTTATCTCAGTTTACAGCTCACGTTTAGGAAAAGTAAACCAGAAAGATTTCATCATCAAAGCATTAATTTCCAAAGCACGGTTCTAAAATCACGTTTAGGATAAATAAAACCGGAAAGATTTCATCTTGAAAACATTCTTTGGTCTAGAGTTCTTTTATTTGATTTCAAAATATAAAGAAAGTTTTAATCTTGTAATGTTATCAATGATTTCAAGGAAATATGATCGAGATTACATGTTTTCAAAGGCTTTGAAGATCAAATGAAAAAGAAAACCATAAAATATATCTAAATCTATTTCATTTATTTTCAAAGTATCAAGAAAATTATGATCATGTGTAGTTATTAGTGATTTCAAGGAAATATGATCAACTACACAAGTTTTCGAAGGTTTTGAAAACATTTGAATACCAATTTAGAAAAAAAAACAAGAACCCAAACATGCAACTTTTACGTTGCATGCTTGAATTCAATCACATCCAAGATTCAAATAAAGATTCACCTATCATTGATAGGTTGAATCAAGAACAAATCTACGCTAGCATGTTAATAGAATAAACAAAACAGAAAGTAAAAGAAAAGATAAAGAAAGCAAACTCCATTGATGAATAAAATCTGCAACTTCAATTAACTGCTCTGTAAAACTCCGCTTAAATCCAAATCTTCAATCCAAAGTTAAAGAAAACTCTCTAAAAGTAAAGAAAAACTCTCAGAAAAGTAAACCCTAAATCGTTTGCTCAGCCTCCTTAGGTTGGGTACAAAGTATGTATATATAGGCAATTGAAAAACCCTAAAACTGAACTTCTTGGACTCGCGGCGTCGGGATGGCAGGGGGCAGTTGCCTTTTTTCTTCTACTGCTTTCAACTTCTCTTCAGGTTTCGACGCACTCGAGGACCTTATCCTTCATTTCTTGCTTGATCTTTATCCTTTTCGAGCTTTTCCTAGTCCTCTTTACATCCCTCCAAGCCTTTGATGTCAATTTTGGATCCTTTCCTTGCTTCTAAACACATTTGCTGCATAAGAAAAAGAAATTAAGCAAAAGCCTTGAAATGTTATTAAATTAAATGAATTAACTCTAATCCTTTATTAATAACAATAGTAAATTAAGAAAATGATTACCCTTTTCAAGCGTAATCACAACCCCCAACTTACCTATTGCTAGTTCTTAGCAATACTGAAACTATGAAATGGAACTAACTCCTATATTCTCTTTTCGTTGGAATCACGGCTACACTTAGCAACGTGTAGCAAGCCTTTTAAACCCCTAGGTTCCCCCTAGTGGATGAGTGAAGTCTCGTGAGGGTTTGCAGTGAATTTACCCACAAAATTCTTAACGTAGTTCAATGTAGAATAAAAAGTCCGTCAAACAATTCTTGATTCAATCCCAATAGAGAATTAGTTACAAAATCCAAAAATTGCATAAAACCTCCCAATTCATATTAAACTTACCTAGTTTTCCACCATTTAGTTTCAAGTGTGCCAATTCATGTCATTCATTCAGAATAGCTATCAAATATAATCCAAAACCGCGGCCTCGACTTCAAATCTCACCAAGTTGTCCACTCACAAATGAAATCACTCTAGAAAGGCTACTCTCATGGTTCATGTAGAGATGCAATATCAAATAAGTGCAATGAACCCAAATCAAGAAGTGACTGAAAGAACTAAAGTATGCAGTGTGGCATAGCTTCATGAATGGAATGTATTAATGCATAAACAAGAAAACCATTTCAACCACATGAATTTGATCAATGCTCTTATAAGTGTCTTTCACCTAAAGTCCGTTAGGTCTTTACTAGGTTGTAGCTTGGCCATGGGGTATTGGTTAGACAAATAAAGGATAGAAGAATCAAAGGGCATGTCCAAGGATTATAATGATAGTGCCATGAAGTACTCTCCAACTTTTCTCCTTTCAACTCCTTGAATGCTGACATTGAAGCTTTATATATACATATTGTTTCCTTTTTTTTTTTTGATTTTTTTCACCACATTTTCTACTTACAAGCTCCTCCCTTATACCCTTTGTTACAACTTGTTTTTGCACCAACATCCCAAGACATGCAAGGGTTGGCTCGCTTATATATCTAAGGCTAAAGGGTCATAAATGTGGCTAAAACAAGAAATTTCATATATTATTATCTATTTTTTTTTCAAAGCCTTCAAAATGGCTCCAAAGGTCATGCAATCAATGAAAAGTCACAGGCCTCCAAATGTACGAAAGATGGCCAAACATCACTCTCTAGGTTAGTAACACTTTTTCAGAGGCATTGATCCATACATGTAAATCAAAAGTAGTATCTTGTGCATTTAATACCAAAGCAAAGTAATGTGATGAAGCTATTCAAAAAATGAGATGAAAGAAGTCATATAGAATATTAAGTATAAACCCTCAAGAACAAAAGATCAGGCTCAAAAGCTCACAAAATATAGGGTTTTCAGTCTCCACCTATGTCTTGGCATAATTGAATGACTAAATCTTATGAACTCAACTCCTTGACACACTTTTATTTTAATGGTTTCAAATGACAAGTTTTCCATGCATTGGGCAATTTTATACTCAATTTGAATCAAGTCCCTTATTCAAGATTGAAACCGAATCATTTATTAAACTACTTCAGAAACATATGTAAGGTTCATGCATGCCAAGTTAAGAAAACCTTAATTTGCCCATGATTTGAAAAATTTGAAAAATTTTGTCTATTCTATGCATATCACGTCTATTCATCATGTGAACCTTACTACCCACTCGAAAATCACATTGCCCTTAAGCACATATGGGCATGAAAACTATAAACCACATGCCTATATTTTCACTTTGTTACCCCGTTTATTTCAATTCATGCTACCATGTGCTCACCCCCAACTTAAATAGCACATTGTCCCCCATGTGACTCTAAATGGTATGGTGTTTCTGTAGTCTGGATGGGAGCATGAGAAATGCAAGAGTATAAGCAAACAAAGTGTATATGAGAATGTGGTGTGCATAACATTTCCTCCACCCAATTACCCAAAAAAAAAAAAACATTTCCTCCATCCCCCAACTTACCAAAGAAAGAATTCATATGCAGTGGAGGGTAAAATCAAAAGGGAGAGAAGGGTTAGAGACTACCTCATGAATACAATAAAACATATTGAATTGAATAGTAACATAATGAGCAAGTGTGGGGAGAAAAGCGTCAATGTCCTCATTGTCAGGGTCAGCGTTAGGGATATCCTCCCAAATTACTGTGGCTATTTCCTCCACAAGTCTGTCATCAATGATGTGTATGCCCTGTTTATCATGAATGAAAAATTCGTGTGGTATTCGAAAGAATAGTCCCTGATGACGACAAAGTCGGGGCATAGGTGGACCACCCTGAAATGACTCAGTAGGCCATGCCTCCAACTCGATAGCAGTGACGAAGGCTTCTGTATCCTCAGTAGGATCATAGAAGAATATGGTGTCGGCAACCATGCCACTCCACTCTTCATATGAGGTAGAAGTGTCCAAATCGTCAAAAATAAAAGCATCACACGAATCATAGGCATCCATGCTATTGTACTTGAACTTGCAAACATGGAATGTGGCTATTGAATCATGGCAAATAAAATGACGTTAAACAATTATATGATAAAATTAAACTAAAGAAAGTGCATCAAATGAAAATAAAAGTTAATAAGTTACAATATCCAACATAAAAATGGGGGTCATAGTACTAACTATAAAGAGTACAAAAATAATTAGGTTACAATGTTCCTGCATCATTCAGTAACAGTCATTACACAGCCCGTTTCTTTACTCGGAAGGCGGAATTGAAGAGCTCGTGCCAAAGTGATATTCGTAAAGGTGGCGAAGCATGTGGGAGTTTTTCTGACTCCGTGACCTCCAGGTTAAAGACCCGCTCATTAAGTTGTTCAATCGTCTTGTGTTGAGTGATGAGCATCTCCATGATTTGGTTATTGGTCACCTTTTCCTCCTCAGCACTGTTTTCGTGTGGTTGAGAGCTACTACCTGCCTCATTAGCTGGACCTACAGATTTTTGTTTCCTAAAGGGTCTATGGTGTTGTGCTTTGCTAAACGAGAGGTAGTTCAAGGGGTTAGGAGGATCAGTCCTAAGTAGAGTATCATCCAAACGTGCTCTTTGTCTTTCAAAAATCAGAGTTAACATCCCTCCAAATGGAATCCCTCCTTGCCTCCTATGGTGTTCAATAAAATCATCTAATTCATCTCATAGTAGGTGAGGTAAGTCAATAGAGGCTCTTGTACCTATGGCATAAAGCAATATTGCTCTTTTCTCATTACATTCAGAGGTACGACTCAAGGGAAGAATGTTGTGGCAACTAAAAACATGTAAAGGCCAGTATTTGTCATTAAGGTCAAAAATCTTCATTTGGCCTACAGTTGGCCACTCAAGACATTCCTTTAAGATCTCAGTACTCACTCGTCTCATTCCAGGATTATTCACAGAGAGATAAGGGTATGAAGGAAACATTGGCCGTGGTAGCCCAAAAAGTTCAGCAAAAGATTCAGGGGTGATTATTATGTTTTTACCCCTAACAAAACTCCAAATTTGTAATCTTCTCTCCTCTCTTTCCTCCAAGGGAACAATGTTAGAACAAAATTCTCGAATCACTTCTGGAACACATTGAGGTTGGAAATTAGCAAAAGGTAACCAACCTCGTTCCTCAAAGTTTCAAAACCACCCGAAGTTATTACTCCTAAAGAATTCTAACTCCCACTTTCGTTTAGTGATGACCGATTTATCAAACCAAAATCTATTGAATTCTAGTTCAGCTTGCCGGTTTCTAAATCTAAGCTTATCAAGGGTACGGGTTATTGCGCTTCGTTTGGCCACCAGTTTTCTTGGACCCATGTCTATGTGTGAAGTAATCAAAATAGAAAGGAAAAAGAGTCCAATTAATGAGCATTCAAACTCTAAATCTTATTTGCAGCAAAATATCAAAAGTGACAAAAGTGTGGGAAAAATTTCAAAATTCAGTTATGACAGTTATATCATTCAAGTGCAGAACTAGTCATCTATCAGTTCACCCACACATGGTGGCCCAAATCACTTTGATAATATGTAAAGATAATCAACAAATATTCCATTATTGCATCAAGAATCTGAAAACCAACCATTATCTTCAACATGAGAAAACCCATTAGTCGAATATAGATGAAGAGAGAGAGAATGAGAGTGGGTTTCAATGGTTCTTTCTAGATTTCTTCAAGAAATTGAACAACAAGGGTCTAAAAACTTACTGAGATGATAGATCAGAGCAAGAACTTCAAATATGGTGGAAGAATGACGAGAGAATCGAAGAACTCACGATGGATGTTGATGGTTTTGAAGCTTCTTGGGAGAGAACACCTCCTTGTTGCAAGAATGGCGGAAGATAGCCTTGATGTGCTTGATTTTACGCAATTTTGACTTAAAAATCAGTGGGTAAAGGATGGGTTTAGAGAGAGAGTTGTGTGAAGTAGAGAAAAGGAGAGTTTGGTGAAGAAACAAGAGGGAAACCAGCCCGCTAGAGGGTTTTAACGACCCTAGCTGGTGCGTGCCGTCTCGACAGCACCGGGATGCTAGAGGGCAGTTCGATGATGCAAATCCCTTCTACCCCACTGCCAAATGGTGTCAGGACGGCGTTAGGACACTAGGGAGCAGTGAGTTTGTTCTTTCTCAGCTCTTTTAATGTAATTTGACCCCATTATGCTAAAGTATGCTACTTCAAATAAAAATAACCTAATTTAACGAAAGAAAACCTATTATACAACAACAAATTTAGGTTTCTTGGTGGTTTTAATCAAAGGGTGAGGGATCATGAAGATCCCAAGTCTCCATGCACGCCACAATTTTCCAAATAAGGTTTCAATCGATGTCCATTTACCTTGAAACAATTCTTGTTCTTAGGATTCTCAATTTCAATGGCACCATGTTCAAAAACATGTTTTACAATAAAGGGTCCAATCCACCTTGATTGAAGTTTTCCTGGAAACAAATGAAGCCTGGATCGATATAAGAGCACTTTTTGTCCTTCATGAAATGTCCTAGGAATGTGCTTGTCGTGCAACTTCTTCATCTTTTCCTTAGAGATTTGCATATTCTCATATGCATCATTGCGAATTTTATCCATTTCTGCAAGCTGTAGTTTACGATGGAGTCCTGCCTCGTCGATGTTGGCATTAAATTACTTAATGGCCCAATATGCTTTATGTTCCATTTCGACAGACAGATGACATGGTTTACCGTAAACTAGCCTACATGGTGACATTCCTAATGTCGTCTTATATGCTGTTTGATAAGCCCAAAGGGAGTCTACTAGGCGTAAAGACCAATCTTTACGACTTGGATTGACTGTCTTTTCAAGGATCTATTTGATTTCTTTGTTGGCAAGTTCCACTTGTCCTCTAGTTTGAGGATGATACGAGGTACCTACTTTGTGAACAACGCCATATTTGCGTAGAAGCAGTCCTATTGGTCTATTGCAAAAATGTTTCCCACCATCACTGATGATCGCCCTAGGCATTCCAAACCTTGAAAAGATATTCTCATGAAGAAATTTCATCACGACTTTATGGTCATTGGTTCGAGTAGCAATGGCCTCTACCCATTTAGACACGTAGTCTACCCCCACAAGGATATATTCGTATCCAAAAGATGTTGGAAAAGGTCCCATAAAGTCAATACCCCAGCAATCGAAAACTTCTAAAACAAGAATGGGAGATAATGGAATTATATTTCGATGAGTGAGACTTCCTAGCCTTTGACACTTATCGCATGTTGTGCAAAAGTTGTGAACATCTTTGAATAGTGTGGGCCAATAAAAACCACATTGAAGAATTTTTGAAGCAGTTTTACTTGTGGAAAAATGGCCACCACATGCTTGTGATTGAGAGAATTCAATGATTCCTTGGACTTCCCATTCAGGTATGCAATGTCGGATGATTTGATCAGGACAATACTTGAAAAGATATGGATCATCCCAAAAGAAGACTGACGTTTCTCAAGAATTTCCTCCTGTCTTTTGCACTCCACTCGGATGGGATGTGTCTGGTCACCAAATAGTTAGCAATAATAGCATACCAAAGAGGTGTGGTAGCTGTGATTGCGCTGATATTGAAAAGCTGCTCGTCTGGGAAGTTGTCATCAATTTGAATGTTATCATATGTATAAGCTTCAACAGGGAGACGAGATAGGTGATCCACTACAACATTCTCAACACCCTTTTTATCTTTAATGATAAGGTCAAACTCTTGTAACAGGAGTATCCAACGAATTAATCGATGTTTAACTTCCGGTTTAGTCAAAAGATACTTAAGTGCAGAGTGATATGTGAAAACAGTTACTGTTGACCCAATTATGTAAGATCTAAATTTCTCTAGTGCAAAGACAACAGCAAGGAGTTCTTTTTCTGTTGTTAAATAATTCCTTTGCGCACTATTAAGAACTTTACTCACATAGTAAATTACATGTGCCTTATTTTCCTTCCTTTGACCTAACACCGCACCTATTGCTTGATCACTAGCATCGCACATTAGTTCGAATGGCAATGACCAATTAGGAGTTTGAAGAATGGGTGCTGAGGTCAAACAACCTTTTAATTTCTCAAATGGTTCTTGACATTGAGGAGTCCACTCAAAAGGAGCGTCTTGTATTAATAGATTGCATAAGGGTTTAGAAATAGCACTAAATGATTGAATGAAACGTCTATAAAACCCGGCATGCCCCAAAAATGATCGAATATCTTTAACATTTCTAGGGGTAGGAAGCCTTTCAGTTAATTCCACCTTAGCTTTATCAGCTTGTATGCCTGCTTGTGGAACAATGTGCCCAAGAACTATACCTTGTGTTACCATGAAATGACACTTTTCCTAGTTAAGGACTAAGTTCTTTTCTTCACACCGTGTAAGGACAGAATCAAGGTTATTTAAACATTGCTCGTAAGTGTCACCATAAACTGAGAAGTCATCCATGAAAACTTCCACAATGTCTTCTACCATTTCATGAAATATACTCATCATGCAGCGTTGGAAAGTAGCAGGTGCATTACATAGGCCAAAGGGCATTCTCTTACATATAAAGGTGCTAAAGGGGCATGTGAAAGTAGTTTTGTCTTGGTCTTCTAAGGCAACCTCAATTTGATTGTAGCCCGAATAGCCATCTAGAAAACAATAGTAGGCACGTCCTGCTACTCTCTCTAGAACTTGATCTAGAAATGGAAGTGGAAAGTGATCCCTCCTTGTCACAGTGTTTAATTTATGATAATCAATGCAAACTCTCCACCCAGTTTGGATGTGAGTAGGCACTAATTCGTTATTTTCATTGCGAATTACTGTGACACCGAATTTCTTGGGAACCACTTGCATAGGACTTATCCATTTTGAATCGGAAATAGGGTAAATAATTCCTACATTTAGTAGTTTCAGTACTTCTACTTTTACCACTTCCTTCATATTTGGATTAAGACACCTCTGCATTTGTCGAATTGGTTTGGCTCCCTCTTTCAAATAAATGCGGTGTGTACACAAAAAAGGACTTATTCTTGTTAGATCGGCTACAGACCATCCTAATGCTTTTCAGTGTTTCTTTAGCAGCATTATCAATTGATTCTCTTGTTCTCTGGTGAGCTCGGCTGATATGACCACCGGATATGTTTCACTTTTTCCCAAAAATGCATATTTTAAATTGGTTGGTAGAGGCTTTCTTTCTGGATTTGGAGCTTGGGTGTTAGATGACACTACTCTCTTTTCCAATGGCTCCAATCTTTCAAACGTCTCTACCCAGTTCCTTATTGACATTACTGGGCGTACCTCTAACCAATCAAAAATAGATCTCATTTCTTCTTGAGTGTCATTAATGTTTGCTTTGTCCTCATTGAAACATAACACTCTTTCCAAAGGATCTTCTATGAACTCACGATCTACATGATCCAGCACGATAGCTTTTATCAAATCTATTTCTTCGACCTCAGACACTTCTCCTGGTTGTTTACCAACATGAAAAATATTTGTTTCAAATATGATATTGCCAAAAGACATTCTCATTGATCCATTCCTACAGTTTATCAATGCATTCGAGGTGGCTAGAAATGGACAACCTAAAATGACAAGTGTCTGATCAGGTGTGGACAGATTAGTAAGTGGCTGAGTATCATAGATGGTAAAATCCACAGGAAAGCAGAAATTCTCCACTTTAACTAATACATCCTAAACTATACCCCGTGGAACCTTGATGGATCGATTAGCTAATTGTAAGGTTACTTGCGTGGGTTTCAATTTCCCTAAGCCTAATTGCTCGTAGACTGAATAAGGTAGCAAGTTTACACTTGCTCCCAAATCAGGTAATGCTCTTTCTATTCGATGTTCCCCGATACAACATGTGATTGTTGGACAGCCAGGGTCCTTGTATTTTGGGGGTGTTTTGCATTGAAGGATAGCACTTGCTTGTTCAGTCATAAACGCCTTCTCTTTCAATTTCAATCCCCTTTTTACCGTACATAAGTCTTTCAAAAATTTGGCATATGAGGGAATCTGTTTGATTGCATCAAGTAGAGGTATGTTTATTTTAACTTGCTTGAACACCTCTAATATCTCTGTAGCTTGAGTCTCCTTCTTGTTTTATAACAACCTTTGTGGAAAAGGTGCTTTAGGGATGTACTCTCTAGGTGCTTCCGCCACTTCTTTATTCTTATTCACTTTCCCCTTATCAACTGGCTTGATGTGATCTTCATTTTTCTCTGTTTGATGTTCCAATTCGTCCCCTTTTCTTGGTCTTCCGCTGTCCACCTAGGTTCTAACTCTACCTCAGGTTCAGTTTCTCTGGGGTGAATGGTTTTATCAATAACTTTACCATTCCTAAGTGTCGTGACAGCTTGCACTTGTTCACAACTATGGGAAGATCCTTCAGCTTATTTTACCTGAACTACCGGATTTGGTTATGGTTGAGCTAGTAGTTGACCTTTTGGCAAAGTGCTCAATGCTTGGGTTATTTGGGTCAACTAACTCTTCACGTCATCCATAGTTCGGTTATATTCCGCCCACAATGTTGACTGTGTGTTTATGAATTGCTGAAGTGTATCTTCGGTAGACCTTTTGTTTGGGGGAATATAAGCAGTCGGTTGTGGTGCAAAGTTCTGAGATGGTCCAGGATTGTGAAATGGAGCTTGGGGAATAGGCGGAGGTGGAGCAAATTGATATTGCTGTGTGGTTGGTACTCCATTATTCCTCCAAGAAAAGTTATTATTCCTTAAAGTTTGATTATACATGTCAGAGTAAGAATTTCCCCCTTGGTTTTGTCCCCTATAAGGTTGACGAAATTGGTTGATAGCATGAACAGGTAGTTCATTTTGTTTTTGACTTTGTACAAAGTCTCTAGTAGAAGAGAGATTCGGGCAATCCTCTAATCTGTGTGTTTGACTGTCACACATAACACAATATACCATTTCCACAGGTTCTTGGATTACTGGTTTTTCCTTTTTAATCTTCAAAGTCTCTATTTCCCTCGTTAAGACCGCTAACTTAGCTCTAAGATCATCTGGCTCACTAAGTTGATACATACCCCTAGTTGATGACACATTGGAAGCTGAAGCGTTTTGAGGTCCAGTCATGTCCCATGTTAGAGCATTCTCTACTAGAAATTCAAAGAATTCATATGCTTTCTCAGAGGTCTTATCATAGAATCACCCATTGCACATAGTTTCTACAAACTGCTTGTGATGTGGTGTAAGTGATCCAAAGAAATACTTGCTAATCGCCAAATTTCAAATCCATGATGAGGGCAAGAATGCAACAGTGTTTTAAACCTTTCCCAACTTTGATAGAATGTCTCTCCTTGACGAGGAGCAAAATTCAGGATTTGGTGTTGAGTAGCATCAGTTCTATTTGGTGGAAAGAATTTCTTTAAGAACTTCGCCTGCAACTCATCCCATGTGTGAATGGAATTTGGTTGCAAGAATTCAAACCATTAGGCTGCCTTATCCTTAAGTGAGAAGGGAAAAAGTTTAAGGAATACTAGTTCTAAAGGACACCCTTGATCTTTTATGGTCACACATATGTTTCTAAATTGAGTAAGATGATCATATGGATTTTCAGAGTCCATACCATGAAAAGTAGGTAAGAGTTGAATCATACCATGTTTAAATTGAAAAGCTTGTTGTGGCTCTGGCCATACAATGCATGATTCAGGTGTGTGCCTATCAGGTTGCAAAAGATCTCTCATAGATTGTCTCATGACTACGTTTTGATTATTACCTTCTGCCATTTCTACTTCAGGAATGGATGAAGAAGAAGTTTGAAAGTCTCCTAAAAGGTCAGTGGGTTCAACAAGTGGGTTATCAAAGCTAGATCTTTGCAATCAACCGTCACCTCCTCGTTCCCAAGCACTCATAAGCTATGAAGGAAGACTCAAATTATCTACTGCTTTTGAGCAGTAGAGAATTTTTTTTTTTAAACAATAGAAGAATAACTCAGAAGTACCCTAGTGAATCAAAACTAAGTTCCCCGGCAATGGCGCCAAAAACTTGACCGCCTCGCAAATATGCAGTGAAAATAACCCCCAAGTGTAAGGGCGTGCAGTGTAGTTTTAATTGGTGAATTCAGGATCGTCTCCACAGGGAATTCTAAATGAATGTCTCTTCTAACTACTATTCTCTTTTTTGGAAACTATGAAAGTAAAAGAAATTTTGATTCTGAAAAGTTTGATTTAAATTATAAACTACTTGCCAATGAATTAAAGTGCAAATAATTAAACTAACTAAGCTGGAAATAAAAGCTCTAGAGAGAGGAAACAACTATATTAAAGAAACAATTAAAAGATTCAAAATAAATTAAACTCAAATAAAACAGCGAATTAAATTAAGGTTCTAAACAATATAATTAAAGATCTTGATTCAACCTACAAATCCGGGTGAATACCTCATTTTCATGTATAGATGTGATTAATTTATCTCAGTTTAGAGCTCACGTTTAGGAAAAGTAAACCAGAAAGATTTCATCGTCAAAGCATTAATTTCCAAAGCACGGTTCTAAAATCACGTTTAGGATAAATAAAACCAGAAAGATTTCATCTTGAAAACATTCTTTGGCCCAGAGTTCTTTTATTTGAATTCCAAATATAGAGAAAGTTTTAATCATGTAACGTCATTAGTGATTTTAAGGAAATATGATCGAGATTACATGTTTTCGAAGGCTTTGAAGATCAAATGAAAAAGAAAACCAGAAAATATATATAAATCTATTTAATTTATTTTCAAAGTATCAAGAAAATTATGATCATGCGTAGTTATCGGTGATTTCAAGGAAATATGATCAACTACACAAGTTTTCGAAGGTTTTGAAAACATCTGAAAACTAATTTAGAAAAAAAAACAAGAACCCAAACATGCAACTTTTACGTTGCATGCTTGAATTCAATCACATCCAACATTCAAATAAAGATTCACCTATCATTGATGGGTTGAATCAAGAACAAATCTACGCTAGCATGTTAATAGAATAAACAAAACGGAAAGTAAAAGAAGTGATAAAGAAAGCAAACTCCATTGATGAATAAAATCTGCAACTTCAATTAACTACTGCGTAAAACTCCGCTTGAATCCAAATCTTCAATCCAAAGTTAAAGAAAACTCTCTAAAAGTAGAGAAAAACTCTCAAAAAAGTAAACCCTAAATCATATGTTCGGCCTCCTTAGGTTGGGTACAAAGTATGTATATATAGGCAATTGAAAAACCCTAAAACTGAACTTCTCGAACTCGCGGCGTCGGGACGACAAGGGGCAGTAGCCTCTTTTCTTCTGCTGCTTTCAGCTTCTCTTCAGGTTTCGACGCAATCGGGCACCTTATCCTTCATTTCTTGCTTGATCTTCATTCTTTTCAAGCTTTTCCCAGTCCTCCTTACGTCCCTCTAAGCCTTTGATGTCAATTTTGGATCATTTCCTTGCTTCTAAACACATTTGCTGCATAAGAAAAAGAAATTAAGCAAAAGCCTTGAAATGTTATTAAATTAAATGAATTAACTCTAAACCTTTATTAATAACAATAGGAAATTAAGAAAATGATTACACTTTTCAAGCATAATCAGCAGGCATAAACCTCAGCCTACAAGTACTACTGAGCAGATTTTCTGATCAGCATAGGCTAACCCTATAAATAAGAGGCTTCCCAATTCATTTCTCAATTCAAACACCTTAAGACTTTCTCTCTCTAGAAAAAGACAATGTCGGTTTTATTTTCTCGCTCTAAAAATTTTTATTTTATTTTTCAATTTAAAATTGTTGTATAATTAGGATAGAATAATTCTTGTTATGTAAATAGAAATATTCTATGAATGAAATGTATCTAAATAAAAAATCAAGTCTGGGGTAAACCCGATAAATGATGGTGGCCGAATTTACCAGAGACAAATTAGAAAAATTCTAAAATCACAAATAAATCACCCACATCACACTAACATGCCATGCGATGCTATGACTTCATTCCTATCATAATATATCATGCTATATTATGCCAAGCATGTTTGCTTAAATGCAATAACATGTCACATTATACCATATACTATGCTTAACTATCACATGCCATGATAAAACACTACTATTCATGCAAACATACACCCACTATGCTTGGCAATCTATTTTTTTTTTGGTAAGTAAAAAAAAAAAAAATTAGAGACTGGGAATAATTTAGAATTGGCTAAGCTAGTAATTTCTAAATCATGATCTCCCATAGATATATATGACATGCATCATTCAACTCTCATCCATGATAGAGGATAAGTGTTAGAATATAAATTTTTATCATACTTAATGAAATTTCATAATTTGCTGATAAAGATCTTAAACAAGCAACCACACTCACAGAAAAATAGAAGGCGAGATAAACAAAATGAGGAAACCCACGAAGGGAAACCTCAACCAAAACTTTTACTAAAATCAAACGTTAGTTACAAACTTAAACTCTCGATAGATCGACTCGTCGATTCTATACTCTTGTTGACGATTGCTCGACTCCTCGATTCACCAACTCCTTTAGTGAAAGCCCTTCGACTCCTTGAAGGCTCAACACCGAATCCTCGGCATCTTCACGTGCTGAATCCTTAGTCCTTCAAAGATTCGAACTCCTTCGAATCATGCAGAAGTAAGAATGCTTGGCTAAGCAATTGAGAGAACCTTCTGACTTTTCTAGCTCACAAGCTTGATGTATATTCTCTCTTCTCTATGACCCTGACGACGTCCAGAAGATATATATAGACAAACTAAGGTGGCTAGGGCTAGAAACACACTCAAATTGGCTAAAATAATGCACCTCGCGAGAAGGGCGCACCGGCGGGCTTCATGCGGCTTTCCAGCGGCCTTCTAGCAGCCATCTCGCAGCCTTCCCGCGACTCAGAGCGGGCTTCCCGAATAGCTTAATCTCTAATTTCAGCTTTCAGGATTTTCTAGCACCAAACTGCGGCCTTCCTACGGTCTTCCTAAGTAAATCAATTCCGAACCTTATTTGGCTTCTTCAGGACTTCCAGTAGTATGTAAACACAGCTTTCCTAAGGCCTTCACACTTCTACTTGACTTAAGACTATAATGTCTTAGCCTACACTAAGTCTAGATATTACAAACCACTATCTTTAACCATGGATTTGCCAATTTACAATTTTAGCCTTAATAATCTCCCCCCTTTGGCAATTCCTTGTCAAAACTTAGTAAATGAAATTACAAATGAAATTAATCTACATTAAGACCTCAGTAAACATTTTGCAATGATCAATATGCTTTGATTATTGAACTTGTCTGCTGCACACTTAAACAAAACAATCAAGGCATCATGTGGAATAAATAAAAATTAAATGAAATATTAACAAAAAGATGAAACAAAGTATTTTCCCCCTTGAGTAATCGACACATATATTAACTATTAAAAAAAATGATTGTTCTCCCTCTTAATGAACAAAATTTTTTCCAAAATTCTTTTCAAGCATTTTTCCCTTTTCAAGCATTCTCCCCCTTAACTATATCTCCCCCTTAGTTAACTAACTTCAAAAAATTCTCTTTTCGAAACTTTTTCTTTTCAAAAATTCTTCCTATAAACTCTTCTCCCCCTTTTTGACATGAATTGACAAAAAATAAGGTATAACGTGTATTATTGATTAATTCATTCGAAGTTCTATTTTCCCAAACACAAAACGAAACACAGTTTCAAAATTTTTGACATACATAAATGGTAACAAATAAGAATTCCAAGAATCACCCTACTATTTATGTCATGAGTCGTTCACACATGTCATACCAATGGTCAAATGCCTGTGCGGTGTGTGAAATGAAGTTTAAGTGCAACATGATTAATATTTCTTCACATGCTTGCATGAATTTTAAAATTGCTCATTTTGGACTTTGAATTGAATTGAGTAAGATATGCAGTGTTAGCTCTTCGATTAGTTTCTTCTCAATTCCTTGTTTTCAACTAAACAGCAAGATATGTAATCATTAAATTGACATCCACCAATTTTTTTTTTTTACTTGGCGGCTTTCACACACTTATGGGTAGGTAGCCTTCTTCCTGTATTGTCAAACCCAGAGGGTGGTTATTTTGATAACCCGCACATCAACAGGTTGGCTGCACTCTATTCCATTGGTAGCCCTTTCCAAGTGATATTTGATTTTCCCCTTTTTTTTTATGTAAGCTCAGGAGTAACCAAAAGTCCAAAAAGGAGAATTTATTAAAACAATTGATTGGTGGAAAAGATTTCTCATGATGTACTAAACTTCGTGCAATTATAATTGGCACACCACTACCATGATAAAGAACAACAAAACATAGGATTCAGGTCATCAAGTAATTCAAATTTATGACTACTACGTAGATCAACAATATTAATCCTGTGATTTTGAAGTGTGAATGAAGTAATAGAACATGCGAGAATATCATAAAGAATAACATTGCACAAAAAAAAAAAAAAAAATAAATAAAAAGTATCAAATCTACATGAATTCATAGAACTAGGTAAGAATATAACAATGACGCATAGCCTAGTTCATGAAAAATATGCCTTTACATATCAAGGCTCACCCCTTCAACACTCTTAGGGGTGTGGGTGACATAGAGATCACTCTTCCTAACCCAAATGACCGCTTTTAGAAAGTGCGTCTAAATTAACCCCCAAGTGCAAGGGTGTGCGGTGTAGCTTTAACTCGGTAAGTCCGAGGTCGAATTCACAGGGAGCCTACATTATTTAGTTTCTAGGTTAAAAGGGAAATCCTAAATTTGATTGTAAACTAAGTTTGAAAATTAATTAAAACTAATTCCTAGGGTTTTGCAAGTTCAAAATGTAAACTAAAACAAATTAACAACCTATTACCAAAATTACAGCAATTTAAAATTTTGATTTTTGATTTCAATAAATTAAATATTAGCTAAAAGGATTTTTTTTAATTTAAAAGTGCTTCAAAATAATCTAATATAAAAATTGCAATGTAATTACTTAAATTAAATCAACCGAAGGCAATTCAATTAATAAGCAAATAAATTTGAGAAGTTCTTGATCCAACTATCAATTCCGGGTAGTTTACGTCTTCACTATGGGATAAGTTGTAATATTTGCGTTAAAACCTAAATTAGGATTTGTTCGAAAATTATTGAGAAAGTTTTAATCAAAAGTTTTTACCAGTGATTACAGAGAATATAGTTAAAAACTTCTGTTTTCGAAGGGTTTTCAAACAATCCTATTCGAATTCGGATTCAAATCCAATTCTTCTAGTTTATCCAAAATTATTAAGAAAATTTTAATCGAAAACCTTTACCAGTGATTACAGAGAATATAGTCAAAGGTTTTCGTTTTCGAATGTTTCTGAAATAAACCAATTCAAATTAGTATTCGAAATCTGAATTTTCAGTTCTTCAAAATTATTAGGAAAATTTTAATCGAAAACCCTTACCAGTGATTACAGAGAATACAGTCAAATGTTTTCATTTTCGAATGTTTTTGAAAGAACTGAATTAGGTTTTAAAAAGTGTAGATCCCTACGCATGAGCTTTTGCAAACCATGCGAAGGGTCTACGCAAACGTCTCAAAGTTGTAGACCCCTACGCATGAGCTTTTGCAACTCTGCGAAGGGTCTACGTACATCCCATAGATCAGAGTAAACTACCATTTCTTGATTCGTTGAATCAAGAACTAAGGTTTCTACGCTAGCATGCTTGTAAACGAAACTAACACTTTCATCGAAGACATATTTAATAAATCGAAAATTGAAACGAAACTATTAAACTACGAAAACCAAAACAAAACAAATGCAATCAATTAATCCTCTATATATAACATTCAAACAATATTACAAATCCAAAGATGAAGTGTAACATACGCTGAAAGAAGCTTCGAAACAAAATTCTGAATAATAGCAGCAGAAACGACCGCGACGAAGGTTCCAAAACAACGTACGAACATTAACATAAGCAATTAAACTCCCGGAAAAACTCTCAAAATTTTCTAGAAGAATGAAAAAAATCCAGCCAAGAAGCCCCCTAGGGCCGGCCACCAAGTCCTCTTTTATAACTTGCGAAAAGAACCTAAAATTTTAAATTGCCTGCGCGACATTCCACCACACTGTGGTCCGGACCGTGTGCCAGGTGGTCCGGACCACAGAAACCTTATTTTCTGCACTTTTGCTCCTCATTTGCAGCTAAGTCCTTGGGAAACTCCGGGCCATCTTGGACGAAGTTGGTTCGATATCCTCCCCTTCGTTTTCTAAGTCACCAAAATCGCTATCTTCTTCAATTAATTCACCGTTTTCCCTGCAATTAACAAAATAAACCATGTAAGTGATAAAATAACGATAAATCTTCAAAATAAACTACTTAAATGTATTAAAAGTTATACAAAGGTGGAGTTTGTAATAGCACTTTTCAAGTGTAATCACACCCCCCAACTTGAGTGTTGCTAGTCCCTAGCAATGCCCTTTATTAAAATGAAATGCAACTACCATCCTATTTCTCTTTTCGTTGGAAACATGGCTACACTTAGCTACGTGCAGCAAGCCCTTTAAACCCCTAGGTTCCCCCTAGTGGACGAGTAAGGTCTCGTGAGGGTTTGCAGTAAATCTACCCACAAAATTCTATGGCATGGTCTCAAAGTGTCAAAAAGTGATCAAGATCAAAGATGAATTAAGTTCAAGCTCAACAAGTCACAAAACCCAAATATCATGTATAATTTCCAAGTGTTAAGCATAAATGCATGGACTATCAAAGTAGAAAGAGCATGTATGCAAAATTGTTTCATTCATTCAACAAGGTTGCAAGAGCATAAATAGAGCTAGGTTTTGACTTCAAAAGCTTACAAGGTACCACTCATAGAAAGAAATTCACTCATAGAGGTTTCACACACACCTATTAGCAAATAATGCTATCCTAGTTGCACATAACCCCACATATAGGTGAGTGAACTGAAATGAAATTCAAAGTGGATAGCTCATAACCATGTTTCAATGCAAGTGTAAAAGATCACACCACACAACCTACATAAGACCACTACATGCACAATACAAGAGTTGCTTGCTTAGAATCCACTAGGTCTTTATTTTGGTTGTAACTTGGCCAAGGGTAATGGTTAACAATGGAGGATATGGAAATCAAAGCACATGTCTTGGGATAAAGATGCTCAAGTGCACACAAGTCCCAAACTACCAATTTCCTTTCCAAACCCAACAATTCCAATCCCAACAAGAAGCTTATTCACAAACTTACGAACGACCCCTGGGACAATTGCAAATATTGCAAATAATGTACAAGTCCCATAATTTCATAAATAAAAGGAATGATAGAAATTTTCTTTTTTTTTCTTTTTTCTTTTTTTTTGTTTTTTTGAAAAAATGAAAATACATCAGCTAGATTCTCCACCTAATATTTCCTTTCAATATTCTCTCAAACATTTCCACTCCCAAACCCTGTTCACATCACCGACATTAAGGCACTTTCACAATCCAAGACATGTGAGGGTAAGGCTTAAAGTGTGTGAATAAGGTTAAGGGACAATATATGAGGTGGGAACCAAAGAAAATATATATATATATATATATATATTTATCACACACTTTTTTTTTTTAAAAAAAGCTTCAAGTTGGTTCCTAGGATAATTCATAACCAAGAAAGGACAAGAAGGCCCAAAATAGCCAAGAAGGCCTAGCATCATGTTCAAAGCTTGCAACAACTCATAATATGCCAAGTGAAACTAATGCAAGTGTGTGTGATGCAATTGGTGCATTGGAAACCAAAGTGCAGAATAAAAGAGCTGTGATTATGTGCAACCCCTCAAGAAAAGAATAATAGGCTCAAAAGCTTACCATTAAGGGGTATAAGTCTCCACCTAGTCCAAGAATGCTCAATTAACCAATGTTAAAGAAAATCAACTCCTAAGCACATAAACTCTTCTATTGATAGTCAAAGATGCGCAAGGTCATTATACAATCAACTTGAACTAAGTTTCCTATTAAAGCTTGAACAAAACTCCCTCATCACTTTCTCACTTAATTCCACAATCGACCAAACCAATAAGAAGGGATGACATGTAGGTACAAATGTGCTAAATTCATGTATTTATGCTTAAAGATGCTCAAAAATTTTAAATTTTTGCAATTTTGGCACAAAAGGTCATCATGCAAACCCTACCCCCCAACTTAAAATTCACATTGTCCTCAATGTGAGAACCATGCTCCATATGTGGGTCTGTAGTGTGCAATAGTGAGCATGAAACAATAACCACAAAAAAAAAAAAAAAACACAAATAAGAACAACGCACAAATTAAACCAAACAGGCATCCAGTATTCAAGTCACTTAAATGGCAATTAATATGCCCCTCCAACTTAAATGCAAGTGACTCATAATATACATGCAACAAAGTGAACTAATACTAATATGAGCAGAATAAAAAGTAATAAAAAAAAATAAATAGTAAGGTTGAGACTTACCTTAAGTTGGCTTCAAATGTATTTAAGGCTTGACGAAAATCAAAAAGAGATTGCAAAGAAATACCAAAATCATCCTGATCTGATTCATTAGCATTGTTAGCGCTCGCAGCTCCAATCTCACTGTTAGCACTCGAACCCTCAAAGATTTCCAATATAGGCATATCCTGATATCCCATCTCAGATTCAAAGTTAATATCTGTGTCTATGTCGTAAGTGGGTGCATCAGGCCAATTAATTGAGATTGTGATTTCGGTCCACTCCATATTTAAAAGAAGTTAAAGGTCAACCTCATCCCACCATTGTCTCTCAAGAAGTTGGTTAGGATTTATATGAACAAAGGGGGGAAATATAAGTGGTAATGGCAAAGAATTACTCTCAATAAAACACTCATTCGGCCATGATTCCAAGTCACCCTCCGACTGGTCAGAATCACTCTCCTTGCTGTATATATAAGGTGAACTCTCCCACTTACGTTTCCTTCCAATTAAAATGTTAGCGTTTAGCACTGGATTATTAATATCAGAAGTAGGACCAGTCATGATGAACTTGTGCTTACAGCAGAGATGAGACAAGATATTTAAGAACATAGGTGATAATGCTAGAAACCATAAGAGGATAATCATAAGCATGAAAGATAAAAAGACATCAAAAGAAATAACGAAACAAAAATTAACTGCACAACTATCACATCATGCATAGTTCAAATTCCAAAAAACAAAATAAAAAGTACAAATTTTTGGAGTTTTAGGAATATCAAATAACAATGTGCAGACCTAGTTGGCTAATGAAGTTAGAAGAAAGTTATCCCAATCCCATGCCATGTTGGCTAATGTAAATTTTACTTTGCTTAATAGTTGGGGAATCCACTAGTTGTCATGTAATTGCATTACGGGGGAATGCCCCCAAGACATTGTACATAATTTCCCTTTAATCCAAAATACGCTTACTTACCAAAAAAAAAAAAAAAAGGTGGAGGTGGAAAAGAGTCCCTAATATGATCTAAAATATTCTGGAGAAGGTGCCCTTGAGTTTGTTGGGACTGAATGATACGTAACAGTAAGTGATGATCCTTTTCTTGGTTTTGCTCAGAGTAATATTTTTCTACATTTTTTTTTTATTTTTTCGTGATCTATGCTTTTGAATTAAAAACGGCCAAAACTTGGCGCTCGGGTGTGTATGATTACAATGATATTTTTTTTTATTTTTTTTTATTTTTACGCGATCTACGAATCCAAATTAAAAATGCCTATAACTTGGCGCTCGGGTGTTTAGTTAGAGAAATATTTTGTTCATTTTTTGTATTTTAACCTGATCTACGCATTTAAATTAAAAATAGCCAAAACTTGGTGGTCGAGTGTTCGATTACAATGATATTTGTCTTCATTTTTTTTATTTTTACGCGATTTACGAATCCAAATTAAAAACAGCTATAAGTTGGCGCTCGGGTGTCTGGTTAGAGTAAAATTTTTGTTCATTTTTTGTTTTTTTACGTGATCCACGCATTCAAATTCAAGACGGCCAAAACTTATTGCACGGGTATCCAATTACAATGATATTTATTTTTATTTTCTCATATTTTTACGCGATCTACGATTCCAAATTAGAAACGGCTATAAGTTAGTGCTCGGGTGTCTGGTTAGAATAATATTTTTGTTCATTTTTTGTATCTTTACATGATCTGCGCATTTAAATTAAAAAAGGCCAAATCTTAGTGCTCAGGTGTGTCCGATTACAATGATATTTGTTTTTATTTACTATATTTTTACGTGCTGTACGAGTCCAAATTAGAAACGGTTATAACTTAGGACTTTGGTGTCCGGTTAGAGTAATTTTTTTGTTTATTTCTTGTAATTTTTCGTGATCTACTTATTAAAATTAAAAATGGCCAAACCTTGGCGCTCAATGTCCGATTAGAATGATATTTGTCTTTATTTTTTGTATTTTTACGCGATCTACGAATCGAAATTAAAAACGGCTATAACTTGGCGCTCGAGTGTCTGGTTAAAGTAAATTTTTTTTTATTTTTTGTATTTTTACGAGATATATGCATTTAAATTAAAAAGGGCAAAAACATGGCGCTTGGGTGTCTGATTAGAGTAATATTTTTGCTCATTTTTTGTATTTTTACGTGATTTGTGCATTTAAATTAAAAACGGACAAAACTTGGCGCTCGTTGTCTGATTATAATGATATTTGTCTTTATTCTTTGTATTTTTACGTGATCTACGAATCCAAATTAAAAACTGTTATAACTTGGTTTCAGGTGTCCGGTCAGAGTAATATTTTTTTTATCTTCTGTATTTATCTGTGATTTGCGCATTTAAATTAAAAATGGGGAAAACTTGGTGCTTGGTGTCTGGTTAGAGCAATATGTTTGTTTATTTTTTGTATTTTTACGTGATCTGTGGATCGGAATTAAAAACGGCCAAAAACTTGGCGCTCGGGTGTCCGATCGCAATGATGTTTGTTTTTATTTACTATATTTTTGTGTGATCTACGAGTCCAAATTAGAAACGGCTATAACTTGGCACTCGGGTGTCTGGTTTGAGTAATACTTTTGCTCATTTTTTGTACTTTTACGTGATTTGTGCATTAAAATTAAAAACGGCCAAAACTTGGCGCTCGAGTGTCCGATTACAATAATATTTGTCTTCATTTTTTGTATTTTTATGCCATCTACGAATCGAAATTAAAAAAGGCTATAACTTGGTGCTCGAGTGTCTGGTTAGACTAATATTTTGTTTTATTTTTTGTATTTTTACTAGATATACGCATTTAAATTAAAAATGGCAAAAACTTGGCGCTTGGGTGTCTGGTTAGAGTAATATTTTTGCTCATTTTTTGTATTTTTACGTGATCTGCGCATTTAAATTAAAAACGGACAAAACATGGCGCTCGGTTGTCCGATTACAATGATATTTATCTTCATTTTTTGTATTTTTATGCTATCTACGAATTGAAATTAAAAACGGCTATAACTTCGCGCTCGAGTGTCTAGTTAGACTAATATTTTTTTTCATTTTCTGTATTTTTATGAGATATACGCATTTAAATTAAAAATGGTAAAAACTTGGCGCTCGGGTGTCCGGTTAGAGCAATATTTTTACATGATCTACGCATTTAAATTAAAAATGGACAAAAGATGGCGCTCAGTTGTCCGATTACAATGATATTTGTCTTCATTTTTTGTATTTTTTCGTGATCTACGAATCCAAATTAAAAATTGCTATAACTTGGCGCTCGGGTGTCTGGTTAGAGTAATAGTTTTTTTTCATTTTTTTGTACTTATCCGTGATTTGCGCATTTAAATTAAAAACGGCGAAAACTTGGCGCTCGGGTGTCTGGTTAGAGTAATATTTTTGTTTATTTTTTGTATTTCTACGTGATCTGTAGATCGGAATTAAAAACGGCCAAAACTTGGTGTTCAAGTGTCCGATTGCAATGATGTTTGTTTTTATTTACTATATTTCTGCGTGATGTACGAGTCCAAATTAGAAACGGCTATAACTTGGCACTCGGGTGTCTGGTTAGAGTAATATTTTTGCTCATTTTTTGTACTTTTACGTGATTTGCGCCTTAAAATTAAAAATGGCCAAAACTTGGCGCTTGGGTATCTTCATTTTTTGTATTTTTACTACGAATCCAAATTAAAAACGGCTATAACTTAGTGCTCGGGTGTCTGGTTAGAGAAATATTTTTTTTCATTTTTTGTATTTTTACGTGATATGCGCATTTAAATTAAAAACGGCAAAAACTTGGCGCTCGGGAGTCTGGTTAGAGTAATATTTTTGTTTATTTTTTGTATTTTACGTGGTCTGTGGATCGAAAATAAAAACGGCCAAAACTTGGCACTTAGGTGTCCGATTACAATGATATTTATCTTCATTTTTTGTATTCTTACACGATCGACGAATCCAAATTAATAACGGCTATAACTTGTCGCTCTGGTGTCCTGTTAGAGTAATATTTTCGTTCATTTTTTGTATTTTTCTGTGATCCACGCATTTAAATTAAAAACGACAAAAACTTTGCGCTCGAGTGTCCGATTACAATGATTTTGTCTTAATTTTTTGTATGTTTATGCGATCTACAAACCTAAATTAAAAATGCCTATAACTTGGCACTTGGGTGTTTGGTTGGAGAAATATTTTTGTTCATTTTTTGTATTTTTACGTGATCTGCGCATTTAAATTTAAAACGGCCAAATCTTGGTGGTCGGGTGTCTAATTACAATGATATTTGTCTTCATTTTTTATATTTTTATGCGATCTATGCATCCTAATTAAAAACGGCTCTAAGTTGGCGCTCAGGTGTTTGATTAGAGCAATATTTTTGCTTATTTTTTGTATTTTTATGTGATCTTTGTATTGAAATTAAAAATGGCCAAAACTTGACGCTCGGGTGTCCGATTACAATGATATTTGACTTCTTTTTTTGTATTTACACGCAATCCACAAATCCAAATTAAAAACGGCTATAACTTGGTGCTCGGGTATCTGGTTAGAGTAATATTTGTGTTCATTTTTGCATTTTTTCGTGATCTACGCATTTAAGTTAAAAACAGCAAAAACTTGGTGCTCGGGTGTTCGATTACAATAATATTTGTCTTCATTTTTTGTATGATTACGCGATCTACGAATCCAAATTAAAAATGCCTATAACTTGGCGCTTTGGTGTTTGGTTGGAGAAATAATTTTGTTCTTTTTTGTATTTTTACGTGATCTGCGTATTTAAATTTAAAACGGACAAAACATGGCACTCGGTTGTCCGATTACAATGATATTTGTCTTCATTTTTTGTATTTTTACGTGATCTACGAATCCAAATTAAAAACTGTTATAACTTGGCGCTACGGTGTCTGGTTAGAGTAATAGTTTTTTTTCATTTTTTGTATTTATCCGTGATTTGCGCATTTAAATTGAAAACAGCAAAAACTTGGCGCTCAGGTGTCTGGTTAGAGCAATATTTTTGTTTATTTTTTGTATTTCTACGTCATCTGTGGATCGGAATTAAAAACGGCCAAAACTTGGCGCTCGGGTGTCTGATTACAATGATGTTTGTTCTTATTTACTATATTTTTGCGTGATGTACGAGTCCAAAGTAGAAACGGCTACAACTTGGGACTCGGCTGTCTGGTTAGAGTAATATTTTTGTTCATTTTTTGTACTTTTACGTGATCTGCGCATTAAAATAAAAAACGGTCAAAACTTGGCGCTCGGGCGTCCGATTACAATAATATTTATCCTTTTTTTTTGTATTTTTACGCGATCTATGAATCCAAATTAAAAACGGCTATAACTTGGCGCTCAGGTGTCTGGTTAGAGTAATTTTTTTTCATTTTTTGTATTTTTACGTGATATGTGCATTTAAATTAAAAACGGCAAAAACTTGGGGCTTCAGAGTCTGGTTAGAGTAATATTTTTGTTTTTTTTTTTGTATTTTACGTGGTCTGTGGATCGGACATAAAAAGGGCCAAAACTTGGCACTCAGGTGTCCGATTACAATGATATTTATCTTTATTTTTTGTATTCTTACGTGATCTATGAATCTAAATTAATAACAGCTGTAACTTGTCGCTCGGGTGTCCTGTTAGAGTAATATTTTCGTTCATTTTTTGTATTTTTCTGTGATCTACGCATTTAAATTAAAAAGGGCAAGAACTTTGCCCTCGGGTGCCTGATTACAATGATTTTGTCTTAATTTTTTGTATGTTTATGCGATCTACAAACCCAAATTAAAAACGCCTATAACTTGGCGCTTGGGTGTTTGGTTGGAGAAATATTTTGTTCATTTTTTGTATTTTTACGTGATCTGTGCATTTAAATTTAAAACGGCCAAATCTTGGTGGTCGGGTGTCTAATTACAATGATATTTTGTCTTCATGTTTTATATTTTTACGCGATCTATGCATCCTAATTAAAAACGGCTCTAAGTTGGCGCTCAGGTGTTTGGTTAGAGCAATATTTTTGCTTATTTTTTGTATTTTTACGTGATCTTTGTATCGAAATTAAAAACGGCCAAAACTTGACGCTCGGGTGTCCGATTACAATGATATTTGACTTCTTTTTTTGTATTTACACGCAATCCACAAATCCAAATTAAAAACGGCTATAACTTGGCGCTCGGGTGTCTGGTTAGAGTAATATTTTTGTTCATTTTTGCATTTTTCCGTGATCTGCGCATTTAAGTTAAAAATAGCAAAAACTTAGCGCTCGGGTGTTCGATTACAATGATATTTGTCTTCATTTTTTGTATGATTACGCGATCTACGAATCCAAATTAAAAATGCCTATAACTTGGCGCTTTGGTGTTTGGTTGGAGAAATATTTTTGTTCTTTTTTTGTATTTTTACGTGATCTGCGTATTTAAATTTAAAACGGACAAAACATGGCGCTCGGTTGTCCGATTACAATGATATTTGTCTTCATTTTTTATATTTTTACGTGATCTACGAATCCAAATTAAAAACTGCTATAACTTGGCGCTAGGGTGTCTGGTTAGAGTAATAATTTTTTTTCATTTTTTGTATTTATCCCTGATTTGCGTATTTAAATTGAAAACGGCAAAAACTTGGCGCTCGGGTGTTTGGTTAGAGCAATATTTTTGTTTATTTTTTGTATTTCTACGTCATCTGTGGATCAGAATTAAAAACGGCCAAAACTTGGCGCTCGGGTGTCTGATAACAATGATGTTTGTTCTTATTTACTATATTTTTGCGTGATGTACGAGTCCAAAGTAGAAACGGTTATAACTTGGCACTCGGCTGTCTAGTTAGAGTAATATTTTTGTTCATTTTTTGTACTTTTACGTGATCTGCGCATTAAAATAAAAAAGGTCAAAACTTGGCGCTCGGGTGTCCGATTACAATAATATTTATCTTCTTTTTTGTATTTTTACGTGACCTATGAATCCAAATTAAAAACGACTATAACTTGGCACTCGGGTGTCTGGTTAGAGAAATATTTTTTTTCATTTTTTGTATTTCTACGTGACATGCGCATTTAAATTAAAAACGGCAAAAAACTTGGCACTCGGGAGTCTGGTTAGAGTAATATTTTTGTTTATTTTTTGTATTTTACGTGGTCTGTGGATCGGACATAAAAAGGGCCAAAACTTGGCACTCAGGTGTCCGATTACAATGATATTTATCTTCATTTTTTGTATTCTTACGCGATCTACGAATCCAAATTAATAACGGCTATAACTTGTCGCTCGGGTGTCCTGTTAGAGTAATATTTTCGTTCATATTTTGTATTTTTCTGTGATCTACGCATTTAAATTAAAAACGGCAAAAACTTTACGCTCGGGTGTCCGATTACAATGATTTTGTCTTAATTTTTTGTATGTTTATGCGATCTACGAACCCAAATTAAAAACGCCTATAACTTGGCGCTTGGGTGTTTGGTTGGAGAAATATGTTTGTTCATTTTTTGTATCTTTACGTGATCTGCGCATTTAAATTTAAAACGGCCAAATCTTGGTGGTCGGGTGTCTAATTACAATGATATTTGTCTTCATTTTTTATATTTTTACGCGATCTATGCATCCTAATTAAAAACGGCTCTAAGTTGGCGCTCAGGTGTTTGGTTAGAGTAATATTTTTGCTTATTTTTTGTATTTTTACATGATCTTTGTATTAAAATTAAAAAGGCCAAAACTTGACGCTCGGGTGTCCGATTACAATGATATTTGACTTCTTTTTTTGTATTTATACGCAATCCACAAATCCAAATTAAAAACGGCTATAACTTGGCGCTCGGGTGTCTGGATAGAGTAATATTTTTGTTCATTTTTGCATTTTTCCGTGATCTACGCATTTAAAAGTTAAAAACGGCAAAAACTTAGCGCTCGGGTGTTCGATTATAATGATATTTGTCTTCATTTTTTGTATGATTACGCAATCTACGAATCCAAATTAAAAATGCCTATAACTTGGCGCTTTGGTGTTTGGTTGGAGAAATATTTTTGTTCTTTTTTTGTATTTTTACGTGATCTGCGTATTTAAATTTAAAACGGACAAAACATGGCGCTCGGTTGTCCGATTACAATGATATTTGTTCTCATTTTTTGTATTTTTATGTGATCTACGAATCCAAATTAAAAACTGCTATAACTTGGCGCTAGGGTGTCTGGTTAGAGTAATAGTTTTTTTTTCATTTTCTGTATTTATCCGTGATTTGCGCATTTAAATTGAAAACGGCAAAACCTTGGTGCTTGGGTGTTTGGTTAGAGCAATATTTTTGTTTATTTTTTGTATTTCTACGTCAACTGTGGATCGGAATTAAAAATGGCCAAAACTTGGCGCTCGGGTGTCTGATAACAATGATGTTTGTTCTTATTTACTATATTTTTGCGTGATGTACGAGTCCAAAGTAGAAACGGCTATAACTTGGCACTCGGCTGTCTAGTTAGAGTAATATTTTTGTTCATTTTTTGTACTTTTACATGGTCTGTGAATTAAAATAAAAAACGGTCAAAACTTGGCGCTCGGGTGTCCAATTACAATAATATTTATCTTCTTTTTTTGTATTTTTATGCGATCTATGAATTCAAATTAAAAACGGCTATAACTTGGCACTTGGGTGTCTGGTTAGAATAATATTTTTTTTTATTTTTTGTATTTTTATGTGATATGCGCATTTAAATTAAAAACGGCAAAAAACTTGGCACTCGGGAGTCTGGTTGGAGTAGTATTTTTGTTTATTTTTTGTATTTTACGTGGTCTGTGGATCGGACATAAAAAGGGCCAAAACTTGGCACTCAGGTGTCCGATTACAATGATATTTATCTTCATTTTTTGTATTCTTACGCGATCTACGAATCCAAATTAATAACGGCTATAACTTGTCGCTCGGGTGTCCTGTTAGAGTAATATTTCGTTCATGTTTTGTATTTTTCTGTGATCTACGCATTTAAATTAAAAACGGCAAAAACTTTGCGCTCGGGTGTCCGATTACAATGATTTTGTCTTAATTTTTTGTATGTTTATGCGATATACGAACCCAAATTAAAAATGCCTATAACTTGGCGCTTGGGTGTTTGGTTGGAGAAATATTTTTGTTCATTTTTTGTATTCTTATGTGACCTGCGTATTTAAATTTAAAACGGCCAAAACTTGGTGGTCGGTTGCCTAATTACAATGATATTTATCTTCAATTTTTATATTTTTACGTGATCTATGCATCCTAATTAAAAATGGCTCTAAGTTGGCGCTCGGGTGTCTGGTTAGAGCAATATTTTTGCTCATTTTTTGTATTTTTACGTGATCTGTATATCGATATTAAAAACGGCCAAAACTTGGCGCTCGGGTGTCCGATTACAATGATATTTGACTTCTTTTTTTGTATTTACATGCATTCCACAAATCCAAATTAAAAACGGCTATAACTTGGCGCTCGCGTGTCTGGTTAGAGTAATATTTTTGTTCATTTTTGCATTTTTCTGTGATCTGCGCATTTAAGTTAAAAACGGCAAAAACTTGGCGCTCGGGTGTCCGATTACAATGATATTTGTCTTCATTTTTTGTATGATTACGCGATCTACGAATCCAAATTAAAAATGCCTATAACTTGGTGCTTGGGTGTTTGGTTGGAGAAATATTTTTGTTCTTTTTTTGTATTTTTACGTGATCTGCGTATTTAAATTTAAAACGGACAAAACATGGCGCTCGGTTGTCCGATTACAATGATATTTGTCTTCATTTTTTGTATTTTTACGTGATCTACGAATCCAAATTAAAAACTGCTATAACTTGGCGCTCGGGTGTCTGGTTAGAGTAATAGTTTTTTTCATTTTTTGTATTTATCCGTGATTTGTGCATTTAAATTAAAAATGGCAAAAACTTGGTGCTCGAGTGTCTAGTTAGAGCAATATTTTTGTTTAGTTATTGTATTTCTACGTCATCTGTGGATCGGAATTAAAAACGGTCAAAACTTGGCGCTCGGGTGTCCGATTACAATGATGTTTGTTCTTATTTACTATATTTTTGCGTGATGTACGAGTCCAAACTAGAAACGGCTATAACTTGGCACTCGAGTGTCTGATTAGAGTAATATTTTTGTTTATTTTTTGTACTTTTACGTGATCTGCGCATTAAAATTAAAAACGGTCAAAACTTGGCACTCAGGTGTCCGATTACAATGATATTTATCTTCATTTTTTGTATTTTTACATGATCTGTGAAATCCAAATTAAAAACGGCTATAACTTGGCGCTCGAGTGTTTGGCTAGAGTAATATTTTTTTTCATTCTTTGTATTTTTATGTGATATGCGCATTTAAATTAAAAACGACAAAAACATTGCGCTCGGATGTCTGGTTAGAGGAATATTTTTGTTTTTTTTGTATTTCTACGTGGTCTGTGGATCGAAATTAAAAACGACCAAAACTTGGCGCTCGGGTGTCCGATTACAATGATATTTATCTTCATTTTTTGTATTTTTACCCGATCTACGAATCCAAATTAAAAACAACTATAACTTGGCGCTCGGGTGTCCTGTTAGAGTAATATTTTTGTTCATTTTTTGTATTTTTCTGTGATTTGTGCATTTAAATTAAAAAGGGCAAAAACTTGGCACTCGAATGTCCGATTACAATGATATTTATCTTAATTTTTTGTATGTTTACGCAATCTACGAACCCAAATAAAAAATGCCTATAACTTGGCGCTTGGGTGTTTGGTTGGAGAAATATTTTTGTTCTTTTTTTGTATTTTTACGTGATCTGCGCATTTAAATTTAAAACGACCAAAACTTGGTGGTCGGGTGTCCAATTACAATGATATTTGTCTTCATTTTATATATTTTTACGCAATCTATGCATCCTAATGAAAAACAGCTCTAAGTTGGCGCTCGGGTGTCTGGTTCAAATAATATTTTATCTCATTTTTTGTATTTTTACGTGATCTGTGTATCGAAATTAAAAAGGGCCAAAACTTGGCGCTCGGGTGTCCGATTACAATGATATTTGACTTCTTTTTTTGTATTTACACGCAATCCACAAATCCAAATCAAAAATGGCTATAACTTGGCACTCGGGTGTCTGGTTAGAGTAATATTTTTGTTCATTTTTGTATTTTTTCGTGATCTGCGCATTTAAGTTAAAAACGGCAAAAACTTGACGCTCGGGTGTCCGATTACAATGATATTTGTCTTTATTTTTTGTATGATTACGCGATCTACGAATCCAAATAAAAAATGCCTATAACTTGGCGTTTGGGTGTTTGGTTGGAGAAATATTTTTGTTCTTTTTTTGTATTTTTACGTGATCTGCGTATTTAAATTTAAAACGGGCAAAACTTGGTGGTCGGGTGTCCAATTACAATGATATTTGTCTTCATTTTTTGTATTTTTACACGATCTATGCATCCTAATTGAAACAGCAAAAACTTGGCGCTCGGGCTTTTTTTTTTGTATTTTTACGTGATCTGCGCTTCTAAATTAAAAATGGCCAAAACTTAGTGGTCAGGCGTCCGATTATAATGGTATTTGTCTTAATTTTTTGTATTTTTACGTTATCTACGAATACTAATTAAAAATGGCTATAACTTGGCAATCTGATGTCTGGTTAGAGCAATATTTTTGTTCATCTTTTGTATTTTAACGTGATCTACGCATGTCAATTATGAACGGCCAAAACTTGGCAGTCGGGTGTTCGATTACAATGATATTTATCTTCATTTTTTATACTTTTACGCGTTCTAATTGGAAATAACTTAGCACTCAGGTGTCTGGTTAGAGTACAATTCTTGTTCATTTTTTGTATTTTTACATGGTTCGTGCATTTAAATTAAAAATGGCCAAAAACTTAGCGCTCAGCTATCCGATTACAATGATATTTGTCTTTATTTTTTGTATTTTTAAGCGATCAACGAATCCAAATTAAAAATGACTATAACTTGGCACTCGAGTGTCTGGTTAGAGTAATATTTTTGTTCATATTCTGTATTTTTATGTGGTCCATGCATGTAATTAAAAACGGCCAAACCTGGCGCTTGGCTGTCGGATTTCAATGATATTTGTTTCCATTTTTTGTATTTTTATGCAATCTAGAAATCCAAATTAAAAACGGCTATAACTTGGTGCTCGTGTGTCTGGTTAAAGTAGTATTTTTGTTCATTTTTTGAATTTTTATGTGATCTGCGCATCTAAATTAAAAATGGCCAAAATTTGGTGGTCGGGTGTCCGATTACAATGATATTTATCTTCTTTTTTTGTATTTCTACGCAATCTACGAATCCTAATTAAAAACGGCTATAAATTCCTCGATGGTCTTCCTTCTCTTTTCGCCGAAAAGGTTAGGCAATCTATTAGATTAGCTACAAACAGTTCTGTTATACCTTATGCACATCTCACTTACGGTAAACTGTTTTACTTTTGTGAGCAAGAGGGTTTAGCTCTCTGTAATGATCTTAAACTCAAAAGTCAGTTAAAGAAACAGTGACTTTCTGAAAGAACGGAACTGGGTGATTTCTGCGATCAATTCGCTTTCGACATTCCTAAGTCTAAGCTTTCAAAACCTTTTAAAAATAAAACTAGGAAGTCTAGACCTCATTCCTACAAAACTAGGAAAAGAAAACCTCCAAAGGACTTTTACAAGCCTTCTATTCCGACTTCTAGATCTAAGTCTAGATTTAAACGATCTCGCGCTCCAATTAGATGTTGGAAATGCGAAAAACTTGGCCATTTTGCCAATAAGTGTTCTCTTAAGAAGAAAATCCAAGAGCTTCATATAGATGAAGACTTTAAGCAGAAAATTCTAGCCCTAGTGTTAGAATCAAATCCACCTTCAGATTATGAAGATAATCAAGAACCTCTAGAATACGAATATTCTAGTGATAGCTCTCAGTCTAACTGTCAGTGTAAAACCTCTAGTGAAATTGATACTGCAATAGCAGCTATGCAAAAGATGAAATTTTCTGTCTTAACCCAAGATCAAGATGATTTGATCACTCTGGCCTCTAAGATCCAGAATCCAGAACCCCAAAGACAAATTCTTACCTCTATTATAAAACCATCTGGTCAGTCCTCCCGTTATAAACCAGAAGGTTATAGTACGAAGGAAGTAGTTCGATGTCTTAGTCTAGACCCTCTACAATCCTTTCAACCTGTATCTATTCAGGACCTTAAGAGAAAAGTCAATCTTCTTAAAACTGAGATTACTGCTCTTAAAGAAGAATCTCACCAGACCCAACAAAGACTTTTATGTCTAGAAGCTGGTCAAACTAGCTCTCCTGTCTCTTCCTCTAAGGAAGATGATCAACCCTATTTACATCAGTTAAAAGGAATTACCATTCAAAAATGGTTAGTTAAAATTAAGATCATTATAAATGAATCTTATGTTATTAGAAATCTTATTGCTTTAATGGATAGTGGTGCAGATCTAAATTGCATCAATGAAGGATTAGTTCCTACGAACTATTTTGAAAAAAACAACTCAATCTCTTACTTCTGCTAGCAATAATAAGTTGCATATTAATTATAAATTAACAAATGTTTATGTCTGCAATTCTGACATTTGCATTCCTACTGAATTTTTACTTGTTAAGAATTTATCTCAACATATAATTCTCAGAACTCCTTTTTTCCAAAAAATTATGCCAATTTCTAAAATTGACTCCACTGGAATATATTTTCAGTATAAAAATAAAAATCTTTCTTTTCAGTTTATAACTGAACCTCAAACTCTACTTCTCAATGAATTAGAGCATGTTGTTTCGAAAAATCAACAAATAAGTTTTCTTCAATCAGAGATTTAATCAATGACTATTTCAGAGTCTTTGAAAAGACCTTTTCTCAAAGAAAAGATTTTAAAGCTTCAAGATGAATTTCTTAATGAAGTTTGTTCTGATATCCCTAATGCTTTTTGGAATCGAAAACAGCACTCTGCTTTTCTTCATTATGAGGATAGCTTTAATGAGAATCAAATTCCCACTAAATCCCGTCCTAGTCAAATGAATCCAGATTATTTAGAACTTTGTAAAAAAGAAATTTTTTCTTTACTTGAAAAAGGTTTAATAAGACCTTCACACTCTCCATGGAGTTGCACTGCTTTTTATGTAAACAATGCAGCAGAAAAGGAACGCGGTTTTCCTCACTTAGTTATAAACTATAAACCTTTGAATAATGTTTTGAAGTGGATTAGATATCCTATTCCTAATAAAAATGATCTTTTGCATCGTCTTTATGATGCTAAAATATTTTCGAAATTCGGTTTAAAATCTGGATATTGGCAAATCCAAGTCCAAGAAAAAGACCGTTATAAAACTGGTTTTACTGTCCTCTTTGGACATTATGAATGGAATGTTATGCCATTTGGATTGAAAAATGCTCCTTTTGAATTTCAGAACATTATGAATTCTATATTCACTCCTTATGCTAATTATATATTGGTATACATTGATGATATACTCATATTTTCTAAAACCCTTGAAGAACATTTCAAACATCTTTCTATCTTCAAGGATATCATTAAACGAAGTGGTTTGGTTATTTCTTTTCCCAAAATGAAACTCTTCCAAACCAATGTCCGTTTCCTTGGACATAATATTGAGCATGGGAATATAAGTCCTATTGCTAGAAGTATTGATTTGCTTCCAAATTTTCGGACCAAATAACTGATCTAAAGCAGTTACAGTGGTTTCTGGGTAGTCTAAACTACATCTCAGATTATTACAATGATTTGGGTACTGACGCAGCTATTCTTTATGCTCGCTTATCCAAGAAAAATGAAAATAATCCTTGGACTACTGAACATACCTATGCCGTTCAAAAAATTAAGGCAATGGTCCAACATTTACCTTATCTCACACTTGCCAATCCAAAGTGGTTTAAGATTGTTGAGATTGATGCCAGTAAAATTGGCTACAGCGCTATTCTAAAATAGCGTAATCCACAAAATAATCAAGAATATCTGATTCACTTTTCTTCGGGAAAATGGAACCCGACCCAGATGGCATATCCATCTATCAAAAGAGAAATGCTTGCGTCGTAAAAGGAATCACAAAATTTCAAGATGATTTATTAAATCAGTATTTCCTTGTTCGCATTGATTGTAGTGCGATTAAACAAATCCTTGAAAATGATGTAAAAAATTTAGTTTCCAAACAGATCTATGCTGGTTGGCAAGCTCAATTATCCTGTTTCGAGTTTACAAACGAATATATAAAAGGTGAATCTAATTCACTACCTGATTTCTTAACCCGTGAATTTTTACAGGGATCATGAGCAGTAGGGGACGGGGATTTAAGCCCCACCAACGTGGTCATGGCAGATCTAATCTGACCACTGGACAACGAGGACAATTATCATGGTCCAACCTTGGTGCTCTAGGCCCAGGAGCAAACCCCTTCAACATTCTAGGTGAAGAAGGCCCAAACTTTATTGATCTAAATGACTACCTTAATAAAAAGGAAGCCCAATTAAAGGTAGTTATGGCCCAGTATAAACAATCAGATTCTAAGTCTGCTGAATCTTCTGCTATGGGTTCTAAACCTGAAACTGCAGCCCAAGTATTGCAAAAGGAGCCTGTATATATTACAAGCCCATATACAGAAGCAATTCTGCCTCTGGAAGAAGAAGATGATCACTGGATCACTGATCCATTTTATATTAAACAAAAGTATATGGATCAGACTTCATATCCTGTACAAGAATACAAGTACCGATACATCTATGAAGAAATTTTGAAGAGTACTGGATCAGTGGAAATACGCCACTTTTACCCAAATAATCGGGTTGGCCAGCAGATTAATTACAGTCAGTGTTTTATCTCTAAGATATACACTTTGGTTGATCGGGGTAATGATCCCATGAAAACCAGAAAATTGAGGATCCCTCATGATCCACAGAAAGAATATTCTTTTAATTTCTGGGATTATGTTAATGCCTAGAAATATACTTTTCTCTATGAAAATGCCAAAAGAAAACACTCCTGGTTTATACGAATCAAAGAAGATTTTAAAAAAAAAACAAAATTAATTCCCCGCTGGTTCTTCAAATAGTGGCAATTTCTTGGTCCTCCCATGGATCTAACACCTCCTCCTTTGCAGGAGTTATGTGACTCTTGGGTTGAGGTTCATCCTCTACTAAGCGATTTAAATACGAAATCGTTTGTAGGACAGTCCCAATTCTATTTTTGGTCTGAATTTAATATCCCTTGGATCTGGAAATGGGGATTAACAGTCAGTGAGGATGATCTAGGCATTCCTCATTTGATGAGAACTTTCCACTTCCAATGGTAGAAGCAAATTGACTTGCCTGAGTTAATTTCTAAAATTACTAAGGTAACGTCAGGTTTCAAACAAAAACAAGTGGCTCAAAGCCCTAATCAGTCTGACTCTAAGTCAAACTATATGACCAAGCTTAAACTTGGTATTAAGTGGAGACATCCCAATATCTCCAACAGAGCCCTCTTGGCCAAATTCTTGGAATATCTTCAGAATGAATTCAGTAATGTGTTCGAAGATGAGAAGCTTAACCAGCATAAGTCCGCCATGTCTCTGGACTCTTGCTCTACCCATTCAGGAGACGACACCGTTTTGGCTAGCGAAATGATTAGCATGCATTATTGTACAATTATATATATATTGAGCATGCTAATTATGAATTTACAGTTATTATTGGCGATGTGTTAGTGTGATTATCTCATTTCCATGCATTCTTGGTGTGTGTATATTTCAGGTGATATAATATGGTGTTTTTGGCCCAAACAACACCAAGGTTGCATGTGAGGAGGAGCCAAGGTAGGCCAAAATAAAGAAAGTGCAAGAAGAGTCCAAAGACTCCCAAGAATTCTTCAACTTCCCAAGAGCCATCCCAAGGCATAAGATCAACTACCATGGGTGCCAAGGAGAAGGAAGTGGTTTGAAGTTCAAAATAGTTGAAGTGGTGTGCGGTTGAAGTTCCAGCTCAACACCCTCTCAGTCTTCCAGCCATAACTTTTTCGTCACAACTCGAAATGGTTCCATTCTTTTTGCGTTGGAAAGAAGACTCGAAGCCCTACAACTTTTCTGGTTTAGCCGAAGCCTGAATCTGTCATCTTCAATGTCAAAATCGCATCGGAAGTCAGGGACAGAAAGCTGTCAAAGAAGAACTATTCACTGTAGTTGCAGATGGGCGCCCCACCTAGACCCATGGGCGCCCCACCACAAGCATGGGCGCCCCACCTACACCCATGGGCGCCCCTGAGGACCCTTGGGCGCCCCACTTTTCATCAGATGGGCGCCCACAGAGAGGGAGTTCTGACTACTATTTTTTGGCTAACTCTTTGAGGACTTCATCAAACACTTGTACCTTGGGCGCCCATGATGACTTGTCCAGCACACTTTTAAGTTAAATTTTGAATTATGAAATTACACTTTTACCCTTGAGTTATGTAATGATATAAAAGGGCAAATTTCTGATGTACAGGAGTCGAAACCCTACGCACTTTTTCTCTTTCTCTTAGTTTAGTTTAGATTAGGGTTAGATGTTTTCATCTCATGTTGGATTGATGGAAGCTTTATTTTTTCATCTTCGCATTAAGATTAATTGGTAAGTTTCATTCGTTACTTCGTTTTAATCAAAAGTTTATTATTTTCTTTATCTTTGTTCTTTATTTTCACTTCGTAGTCATTGTTAGTGTTTGATTTGCTTTCGAAATTGCTTTAGCTTATTTCTATATACTTCGTTTTCGTGTTTGAGTGCTTGATGAAGGTTATTTTCTTTTCGAAAGGCTTTGTTAATGCTTTCGCAATGTTAGGCTAGGGTTTGTTCTTGGCTTCAAGCCATTGAAAGTGGTGAAGTAGTTGGTGAACTCAAATGTAAACGAGTTTTATTTAACAAAATATATTTTGGACTTTTAATTGGAATTTCGTAGTAAGCTAGGGTTCTCTTGAAACCTACTCACCCGTGTCACAACCGTAGCTTGGTTACAAGTTTTCACTTGTGCACACCGAGTGTTCGGTTTAATGTCCCGGTGAGTTAGAATCTGATTTTCCAAGACCCAAATTAGGTTTTCTTAAAAAATCAGTCACCCGTGTTAAAACCAAAGCTTGGTTACGATTGGCCACTCGTGCAAACCAAGTGGTTGGTTCAATGGGCCGGTGATTCGAACCTTATTTTCATAAAACCAAAACATGAGGTTTTCTTAAGAAACCGATTCACCTGTGTTATAATTGAAGTCTAGTTATGAGTTGATGCTCATGCACACTAGGTGTTCGATTCAATGTCCCGGTGAGTCTGAAATCAATTTCAAAAGCCTCCGCTTACTCTGAATTCCATAAATTAGTTTTAATGAAATATTTTCCGACCTAGTAATGCATGTGCGTTTGTTAGGTTGAGTTATAAATGCGTTTGAGTAAACCACTACCCACTACTGGATTTGGTTCGAAGCCAAGATCATTTTAGTTAGTTTATTTTCAATATTTGCATTCTAGTTTAATATCACAATTTGCTTCGCTCCACCATTCTCAACCCAGCCATATTCAAATCACTTTGTAATTCAAAAATTAGTTTAGATTAGCTTAGGCTCACCTACTAATTAAGAGAACAAGTCTAGTGTCTTTTAACACAGCCCTCCCTGTGGAGATGACCTCGGTTCTCACCGAGTAAGACTACGACCACCCTCTTGCACTTGAGAGGTAGAACCCGAACACATTTCAGGGTCGGTCACGAAACCCAAAATCCTGAGGATAATCCTCCACCCGAAGAAGTCCTAGAAGCAGCCATAGATCTGCTCCGTCAAAATAAAAGCAAAGGCATCGCATCCGATTAAGGGATCGTGGACATCTGTCTATCCAGAGCTGGCCGTCCATGTGTCAGGATTCCTCTTGCCTGCCAGTTTCACAAAGTGACAAACTCACTTTCGGTGCCACTGCCCCATTTGAAAAAGGATGTAACATCTGTCACCACTGTTGGCCGACCGACTACAACATCACAGCACACACATCCAACAATGGTATAGCTTTGTCAAAAAGTGTACAGTAATGCAATAATGTAGATCGGATTCCAAATTGTAAATTTTCGGGTCCAAATAGTATTTTCCTTTTCTATTTAAGCGATAGTCTGTGGCCTGTCCAGACACGCTTCGTACTAAGCCTACTCCTACTTCCGTTTGTAAAACAACTCCCTGTGTAACCTTGCTTAAATCTTTTATACATAAATACTGAATTTTGGAAAATTGATTTCTATATCTCCAGTTTCATGCTGGACTATTTGGTCTACTTCTTGCTGAGTTGGCTCTATTGGGTCAACTGCTCTTGGAAGAGTCCATTGAGAAGGAAATTGAATCTCATCCCATTTAAGGACTCGATTTGTAGCAAGACTGGAAGACAACAAATTTGTCTCAATAAAGACAATTTGGTCTTTTAGGGTTATATGCTTAGCTCGAGGACATAAAGTTCTCAAAAGCTTGAAATAGATTCTATAGATTATGGCTATAGTCTCTGATCCAGGTAGAAAATTATATCCATGCGTCTGAACTCTCAAACTTAAAGCTTTAGAAAGATTCCTATCTGTAAAGCTAAGACTTAAGTTTGGATAAACATTAAAAAAGACTGGTCCATGACACAGACTTGTTTGAATCACTCCCATAAGTGATTCTTTCCAATCTCTACATCTAGAATCTGTAAGACTAGCTAGAAGAGAGGTATTGAGACCGGGTAAAGTCAAAGGCTTAAAGGTAACTTGAACTAACCCAATATGGAGGTATTTATAACCATGCATATATGGTGCAAGGTCTGCAGGGGCTAAAAGCTCTTTGTCTTTTATGGAGGAGTCCATAGTGATGGTTTCTTCCATGGTTTTAATTGCCAGTTTAGACTGATCAAAATGGTTTGTGAAACCTAATTTGTAGATTTCTTTTGGAGCTACCTTAGGAATAGTCCAATCATTTAGTTCCTGGAATTTGTCTGGGAAATCTACCAAAGCGGTATGTTTAGGGACAGTATTTGATCTGTCCGAGCTTGTAGAAGCTTTAGAATTAGTCCGGGTAAGCCAAGACATGGAGAAAAGGTTCTAAGGTGTAGGTGAATAAAATAAAACTTTAATTCTTATGCTTAATTCATTATATTCTCAATTCTTACCAAGTTTTCTAATTATTCACATTTTTCTTCCAAACAACGACGCCAAAGGGAAGACACCGGCAAATCTCCTGCCTAACACTAACCCTTACCAGGCGGAAAACATGGAATAAAAATAGAACAAGTAGAAGAAGAAACAAGAAAATAATAAAAGAAACATAATTAAAAAAGTAATATTTCATTCATACACACCTTAGAGGGGAGCAGTTTAGAACTGCATGTACAATTTGGCTCTGATACCAGATATCAGTGCGCAGGGATTGTGGAGTATATACAAAGATAAGAACTAGAATTTATGTATAAAAGATTTAAGCAAGGTTACAGAGGGAGTTGTTTTACAAATGGAAGTAGGAGTAGGCTTAGTGCGAAGCGTGTTTGGACAGGCCACAGACTACTGCTTAAATAGAAAAGGAAAATACTATTCGGACCCGAAAATTTACAATTTGGAATCCGATCTACATTATTGCATTACTGTACACTTTTTGACAAAGCTATACCATTGTTGGATGCGTGTGCTGTGATGTTGCAGTCGGTCGGCCAACAGTGGTGACAGATGTTACATCCTTTTTCAAATGGGGCAGTGGCACTGAAAGTGAGTTTGTCACTTTGTGAAACTGGCAGGCAGGAGGAATCCTGGCACATGGACGGCCAGCTTTGGGTGGACAGATGTCCACGATCCCTTAATCGGATGCGATGCCTTTGCCTTTATTTTGATGGAGCATATCTATGGCTGCTTCTAGGACTTCTTTGGGTGGAGGATTATCCTCAGGATTTTGGCTTTTGCCAGCCAAAACAGTGTCGTCTCCTGAATGGGTAGAGCAAGAGTCTAGAGACATGGCGGACTTATGCTGGTTAAGCTTCTCATCTTCGAACTCATTACTGAATTCATTCTGAAGATATTGCAAGCATTTGGCCAAGAGGGCTCTGTTGGAGATATTAGGATGTCTCCGCTTAATACCAAGTTTAAGCTTGGTCATATAGTTTGACTTAGAGTCAGACTGATCAGGGCTTTGAGCCACTTGCTTTTGTTTGAAACCTGACATTACCTTAGTAATTTTAGAAATTAGCTCCGGCAAGTCAATTTGCTTCCACCATTGGAAGTGGAAAGTTCTCATCAAATGAGGAATGCCTAGATCATCCTCACTGACTGTTAATCCTGTAATACCCTGAATTTTCATGTTAATATAATTTGATGGTTTTAACATGTTTTGGGCATGTTAGTATGTTAATTAAGTGAGTTTAGTCATTAAAGATGACTTGGGGGTGTGAATTTTGGAAGAAATGGGCAAAATAGCTCAAAAATCAACATTTTGACTCGGGGGCGTGCAGAGGGGCGCCAAAGGTAGAGGATGGGCGCCCAAGGTAGAGGAGGGGCGCCCATGGGTCTAGCATGGGCACCCATGGTCCATAATGGGCGCCCCACTTGTGCAGAAAATCAACAGTAAGTTGACCTCTGCATTTTCTAGCCGAGACTTAACCCTATACACCTGTATTTAGGCTAGGGGGTGGAAAACTCTGGAAGATACTGTTTGGGGATTAAAAATATTGATATATATATATATATATACATATATATATATATGATGGATTTGATGCAAGAGAGAGAGAGAGAATCGGCTAGGGAAGCAAAAGAAGACCAAGAGAAGAGAAAATGAGGAGAAGAAGACCACCGGTTGGGTTTTCAAAGGTAGGTTTTCCAAACCTTCATGGAATTCAAATTCCTTTTACAAGATTGAAATTAAGACCTTAAGAAACCTTCCTATGTTGTTCATTTTTAGTTTTGATCAAGGAGGGAGGAGATTGACCTCATCAAAGTTTGAGGGTTTGGAAGCTCAAGACACCCATTTGTTGATCTATCTTTTTACCACTCAAGGTAGGGATTTCTAGTCTCATTTTAACATATATGAGATGTATTTGAGCTAGTAACACTTTTATGAAATTTATTTAAGATTTGGAACCCTTGGAAGTGGAGTTTGTGTGGATGAATGGTTGTGTGTATATATATGTATAGGTTGGAGCTAGATTTTTGTATTGAAGAAAGGGATGGATTAAAATTTGTTTTGATGGACTTTTTGGAGTCTTCTAGGTCCCAGACAACCCAAGAAATCAAAGTATTAGGTTAGATATTGGATTGGGTAAAGTTTGGAACCTAAAAACATGGCTTAAAGCTTAAAACTGGAGCAAAGTGACCTTCTGGGCATCAGAAGGGCGCCCATGCTCTGAGGTGGGGCACCCATGCCCCCTCAGGGGCGCCCATGCTCTTAGGTGGGGTGCCCATTCCCCCTTAGGGGCACCCATGAACTTTAGGAGGGGCGTCCACAGAGACCAGAACACCTTTTCTGATTTTTCTTAACTTGACTTCCTACCTTAGGATTATGAAGGGGTTAGGCATATGTTTGTATGTGAGACTTTTATTTGATTAATTGTATGGATTTTAAAATGGGAATGAGCTCTTAAAAGTGATTAAAGGTTGATTATCTTAAACCTATGGGATTAAGCTTGTAAAGGGGAATGCTTGCTACCATGAATGAAATGAATTGGAAGCCTACTTTGGGATAAGGGTTTTAATCAAATAGAATTGTGAATATGCCTTAATGTAAACTAAATGTTAAAGTTTATGAACTTGTGATTGCATTAATGAATTGTGATTTGGCAAAAAGGGAGCTCATGTTCATAACAATGAAAGATGTTAAATGTTTAATGATGCTTACTAAATGTTGTTATGTAATGAATCCTGGAATGAACCGGAATGTGGATTTGTGTTGTGGAAAAGTATATGATGTTGAATGTGGACTTATGAATGATGAGATGTGATATGATGAATGATTATTTGTGTGACGGGGGCCGTGGTGGGGTGTGGTAAATAGGAAGGGTTTGAGAGTACCCTCGGGTTGAGAGTCCCATAACCTGCGCAAGGTTTGGTGTCAATGCCAGTGGGTTAGTAGCCCACAACATTGTGAGTGTATGGGTTACCCGTGACCTTGGATTGTGATCCTAAATGATGGTGTTTGGTTTGCCGTTTCCGTTGGGTCTGGACCCATAAAAGACAGTATTGTGTATACACCCAACCCCCGATGAATTGTGTGACTATGGTTGTGTGATGGATGGTTGGAATGTGATAATATGGATGTGAACACATGATTAAATGTTGAATTTGTGATAATGTGGTTGGGAATGTGACTAGATGTAATATTAGGAAATTCAATAATGGAGATTGTTTGGAATTGGATGCCATATTGTGATGTCATTAAGTGTCAATAGGTATTATAAATATGGATATGTGATCAATTTTGATTAAACATTAAAAAGTGAATTGAAATATGATCTGAGACTTAACAATGAGAATCTAAAGATTAAGTATTGGTTGGAATTGAATTTCTTTTCACAATATTGTTGTGTATAAAGGTACATAGTCTAAAATGGTGATGTCAATGAATGATTTTGATTCTAGAGTAGAGGTGGTAACTAGATACATCATAGAATGCTTGCATGTGTGAAATACATATCATATGTGTTTATTTGAGACTTGTGGGCACAAGTGGACCTGTGCTCACATCCCTACAGACTTTGATGCAGGTACAAGCAATAACAATCAAGTGGGTTGATGTGTTGGGACTAGGAGGTTATGCATGAGCCCTACCAAGCTTATTAAAGCTCTTGGTCATCTAGTTTAAATTTCTTTTGGGAATTGTAACGTTGTACATTTATGAACTCTTTCAATTTGGTTGTAATGGCCATAAGGCCTAAGTTATGTAATTTGGGAATGGTGTATGTGGTTGGTGACATGGTAATAGTCAAGGCTAAAACTTATGTTATGCTATCTTATGTCTTGGGCTCACTAGTTTATGTTGCGTTGCTCTGATTATGGGATTGGTTATATTAGTGCATGTTATGTGTGTTTATAACTCACCCCTCGGGTCACGAGATCCGGGGCGTGACAAATCCCCATTTCCAGATCCAAGGTATATTAAATTCAGCCCAAAAATAGAATTGGGACTGTCCTACAAACGATTTCGTATTTAAATCACTTAGTAGAGGATGAACCTCAACCCAAGAGTTATATAACTCCTGCAAAGGAGGAGGTGTTAGATCCATGGGAGGACCAAGAAATTGCCACTGTTTGAAGAACCAGTGGGGAATTAATTTTGTTTTTTCGAAAAAATCTTCTCCGATTCGTATAAACCAGGAGTGTTTTCTTTTGGCATTTTCATAGAGAAAAATATATTTCCAGGCATTAACATAATACCAGAAATTAAAAGAATATTCTTTCTATGGATCATGAGGGATCCTCAATTTTCTGGTTTTCATAGGATCATTACCCCAATCAACCAAAGTGTATATCTTAGAGATAAAACACTGGCTGTAATTAATCTACTGGCCAACCCGATTATTTGGGTAAAAGTGGCGTATTTCCACTGATCCAGTACTCTTCAAAATTTCTTCATAGATGTACCGGTACTTGTACTCTTGTATAGGATATGAAGTCTGATCCATATACTTCTATTTAATATAAAATAGATCAGTGATCCAGTGATCATCTTCTTCTTCCAGAGGCAGAATTGCTTCTGTATATGGGCTTGTAATATATACAGGCTCCTTTTGCAATACTTGGGCTGCAGTTTCAGGTTTAGAACCCTTAGCAGAAGATTCAGCAGACTTAGAATCTGACTGTTTATACTGGGCCATAACTGCCTTTAATTGGGCTTCCTTTTTATTAAGGTAGTCATTTAGATCAATAAAGTTTGGGCCTTCTTCACCTAGAATGTTGAAGGGGTTTGCTCCTGGGCCTAGAGTACCAAGGTTGGACCATGATAATTGTCCTCATTGTCCAGTGGTCAGATTAGATCTGCCACGACCACGTTGGTGGGGCTTAAATCCTCATCCCTTACTGCTCATGATCCCTGTAAAAATTCACGGGTTAAGAAATCAGGTAGTGAATTAGATTCACCTTTTATATATTCGACTATAAAATCGAAATAGGATAATTGAGCTTGCCAACCAGCATAGATCTGTTTGGAAACTAAATTTTTTACATCCTTTTCAAGGATTTATTTAATCACACTACAATCAATGCGAACAAGGAAATGTTGATTTAATAAATCATCTTGAAATTTTGTGATTCCTTTTACGACAGCAAGCATTTCTCTTTTGATAGATGGATATGCCATCTGGGTCGGGTTCCATTTTCCCGAAGAAAAGCGAATCAAATATTCCTGATTATTTTTTGGATTGCGCTGTTTTAGAATAGCGCCGTAGCCAATTTTACTGGCATCAGTCTCAACAATCTTAAACCACTTAGGATTGGCAAGTGTGAGACAAGGTAAATGTTGGACCTTTGCCTTAATTTTTTGAACGGCATAGGTATGTTCAGTAGTCCAAGGATTATTTTCGTTTTTCTTGGATAAGCGAGCATAAAGAATAGCTGCGTCAGTACCCAAATCCTTGTAATAATCTGAGATGTAGTTTAGACTACTCAGAAACCGCTGTAACTGCTTTAGATCAATTATTTGGTCCGAAAATTTGGAAGCAAATTCAATACTTCTAGCAATAGGACTTATATTCCCATGCTCAATATTATGTCCAAGGAAACGGACATTGGTTTGGAAGAGTTTCATTTTGGGAAAAGAAATAACCAAACCACTTCGTTTAATGATCTCCTTAAAGATAGAAAGATGTTTGAAATGTTCTTCAAGGGTTTTAGAAAAGATGAGTATATCATCAATGTATACCAATATATAATTAGTATAAGGAGTGAATATAGAATTAATAATGTTCTGAAATTCAGAAGGAGCATTTTTCAATCCAAATGGCATAACATTCCATTCATAATGTCCAAAGGGGACAGTAAAACCAGTTTTATAACGGTCTTTTTCTTGGACTTGGATTTGCCAATATCCAGATTTTAAATCGAATTTCGAAAATATTTTAGCATCATAAAGACGATGCAAAAGATCATTTTTATTAGGATTAGGATATCTAATCCACTTCAAAACATTATTCAAAGGTTTATAGTTATAACTAAGCGAGGAACACCGCGTTCCTTTTTTGCTGCGTTGTTTACATAAAAAGCAGTGCAACTCCATGGAGAGTGTGAAGGTCTTATTAAACCTTTTTCAAGTAAAGAAGATTTTTTTTTTACAAAGTTCTAAATAATCTGGATTCATTTGATTAGGACGGGCTTTAGTGGGAATTAGGGATGGGCATTTCGGCCGACCCGTCTGAATCCGATCCGTTATCCGATCCGAATGGATGTGAAATTTGAATTTTTTTTTGGAGATTGGATCGGATTTGGATTTGATTTTTTAAAAAAAATTGGATATTGTATCGGATATGGGGATGGCATTGCCTCCATCCCGATCTGCCCCGAATCCGATATCTAATCCGAATTTACCCCAATCTATCCCGATTTGGCTCGATCTATCCTGAAAAATATTTAAATAACTCCAAATCATTTGAAACCATGATGACAACATCGTCACTATACCATAGCAAACAATATTCACATTCATAATACTCTAAACTTATTGAAATTCACTATTATTATCATTAAAATGATTATTGATAAATAAATTTAAAACAAAAATTGTCATAATTTTGTATTAATTAGGGTGTGTTTGGGGAAAAATTATAAATTTAATTTTTTTCATACTTTTGTGCAAATTGAAGTTTTAAAAGTTCAATTTATTTCTTTTATATGCAAAAATCAAGAAAACTTAAAGAGGTAAGTTTAAAATTTTATAATGTATATCATTTGGGACTTTACAAAATTATATAAACCCCTTTAAAATTTAAATTTTTACTTACTGCACGAATTATGAAACTATAATTTTTATAAATTTATATTAATTTATACAATTTCAAACCCCATTATGACTTGTAAACTCAATTGTTTTTAGAAAAATATCTACATGCAAATTTTAAAAAATAATTAAAATATTTTAGTTGCTATGTTATTTTATTTTTCTTATTTTTAGTATAAAAAATTACTATTTCATTAAATAACTTCTTTCTTGAACTTTGAATAGTTTATTGTTTTTCCCGTATTTTTAACATTTTCAGCTAAAATATATTTTTAAACTTTTCAATATTGATATTCAAAAGAGTTCTCGAGAAAATAGATTTTTCAAATAGTTCAATTAAAATGTTTCATGAAACATTCAATATTTTTTTATAGTGGAAATTATTTTTCTAAAAATATATAGATAATGCAACTTATTAATTTTTTTTCTTAGATAGTTTGATAAGTGCAGATAATTACATTTTAAATTTTTTGAAAAAATTTACTTATGCAGATGAGTTATCTTATTATGATAAAATTTATAGTTCTATGTTATTCTAAAAAATTATTTGTTATTATAAAAAAAATTAAAAATTTTTTGTAGTTTTATTTTTTTCTATATGTGAATGGTAAGAAAAAAAATCAGTTATTATATTTTGAAATTAGGTTGATGTAAAAAGTTAATAGGGAGAAAAAAGAATTAGAAATTTAAATTTACAACTTTTATTTTTATGTTTGTAGGTTTTAAATAAGAAAAAAATTTAAAAAGTTAAAATAAATTTTATTTTTATTTATATTTTTAGCAATCATAAAAAAATAAATTTTAATTTATTTGATTAAGATAAATTTAAATTTATTTGATTAAGATATAAAATAAATTAAAATTTATTTACAAACTTTTGTCATGTTTTTAACGTTTTGATATTTATTTATTTTTTACAATTCTTTTAAAATTTATTTATTTTAAAATTTACCAACTCATGTTTTTTCTTATATTTAATCCTTACAGTATTTTTAAATATATTACTAGATTATTGACATGTATTACATTATTTATAAAATATGTTATTATGTATTATTTTGATTTTGGAGATAAATTATTTGGTAGTAATAGGTTACATACAACTTAAGGACAAATTCGGAGGTGAACAAATGGTTTGGAGTTTGGGGTATCCGTGGATATATCCGTTCTCTGTTTGAAGCGGGGATGGAGGTCCAAAAAAATATCTGTTTGGAGTTCGGGCAAATTTGATTTGGAGTTTGGATTTGGATAATGCTATATCCGCCTCCAATCTGCCCCGTTCCCATCCCTAGTGGGAATTTGATTCTCATTAAAGCTATCCTCATAAGAAAGAAAAACAGAGTGCTGTTTTCGATTCCAAAAAGCATTAGGGATATCAGAACAAACTTCATTAAGAAATTCATCTTGATGCTTTAAAATCTTTTCTTTGAGAAAAGGTCTTTTCAAAGACTCTGAAATAGTCATTAATTGAATCTCTGATTGAAAAAAACTTATTTGTTGATTTTTCAAAACAACATGCTCTAATTCATTGAGAAGTAGAGTTTGAGGTTTAGTTATAAACTGAAAAGAAAGATTTTTATTTTTATACTAAAAATATATTCCAGTGGAGTCAATTTTAGAAATTGGCATAATTTTTCAGAAAACAGGAGTTCCGAGAATTACATGTTGAGATAAATTCTTAACAAGTAAAAATTCAGTAGGAATGCAAATGTCAGAATTGCAGACAGAAACATTTGTTAATTTATAATTAACATGCAACTTATTATTGCTAGTAGAAGTAAGAGATTGAGTTGTTTTTTAAAAATAGTTCGTAGGAACTAATCCTTCATTGATGCAATTTAGATCTGCACCACTATCCATTAAAGCAATAAGATTTCTAATAACATAAGATTCATTTATAATGATCTTAATTTTAACTAACCATTTTTGAATGGTAATTCCTTTTAACTGATGTAAATAGGGTTGATCATCTCCCTTAGAGGAAGAGACAGGAGAGCTAGTTTGACCAGCTTCTAGACGTAAAAGTCTTTGTTGGGTCTAGTGAGATTCTTCTTTAAGAGCAGTAATCTCAGTTTTAAGAAGATTGACTTCTCTCTTAAGGTCCTGAATAGATACAGGTTGAAAGGATTGTAGAGAGTCTAGACTAAAACGTCGAACTACTTCCTTCATACTATAACCTTCTGGTTTATAACTGGAGGACTGACCAGATGGTTCTATAATAGAGGTAAGAATTTGTCTTTGGAGTTCTGGATTCTAGATCTTAGAGGCCAGAGTGATCAAATCATCTTGATCTTGGGTTAAGATAGAAATTTCCATCTTTTGCATAGCTACTATTGCAGTATCAATTTCACTAGAGGTTTTACACTGACAGTTAGACTGAGTGCTATCACTAGAATATTCACATTCTAGAGGTTCTTGATTATCTTCATAATCTGAAGGTGGATTTGATTCTAACACTAGGGCTAGAATTTTTTGCTTAGAGTCTTCATCTATATGAAGCTCTTGGATTTTCTTCTTAAGAGAACACTTATTGGCAAAATGGCCAAGTTTTCCGCATTTCCAACATCTAATTGGAGCACGAGATCATTTAAATTAGACTTAGATCTAGAAGTCAGAATAGAAGGCTTGTAAAAGTCCTTTGGAGGTTTTCTTTTCCTAGTTTTGTAGGAATGAGGTCTAGACTTCCTAATTTTATTTTTAAAAGGTTTTGAAAGCTTAGACTTAGGAATGTCGAAAGCGAATTGATTGCAGAAATCACCCAGTTCCTTTCTTTCAGAAAGTCGCTATTTCTTTAACTGACTTTTGAGTTTAAGATCATTATACAGAGCTAAACCCTCTTGCTCACAAAAGTAAAACAGTTACCGTAAGTGAGATGTGTATAAGGTATAACAGCACTGTTTGTAGCTAATCTAATGGATTGCCTAACCTTTTCGGCGAAAAGAGAAGGAAGACCATCAAAGAATTTAGATTTCCACTGGTGTTGTACCAGCATCGCTTAATTGTACTACGCGAGCTAGGAAAGTATCCTTATACCACCTGTAGTGACTTAAGGAATGACACTTTAAATTCTAAAGAAGTGTCCTAATGGTCTCACAATTACTGGTTATTTGACCAGTGAAGTGTTCCATAATCGCACAGATCAGTGTATAAACTGCATCTTCTTCGTGGATTGGAACTGTAGAAGATGACTGAGGGGTAACTACAGTCTCTTGTTTAATCTTAGTAGCGCGGAGAATTAGATCTCGTTGCTCATCACTAAGAACATGATCCCACCAACCACGGAGGGTACCTTCAAACCCTGAAACTAGATTTAGGGCTGTTTGTCTGTCACTTATGCCATTAGCCTTTTGGACTGTGGCATAAATTGTCATTCGATGACACTGTTGAAAGATGAGTCTATTAGACAGACCATCGATGTTCCAAGAATAGGCTTGGCGAGGAGCAAAGGCTACTTGTTGAGTAACTAAGTCTTCTATTTTCTCATGGAGGACATCTACTGGCGTAGGTCTAGAATAGTAGAATTTTCCTAAAGGCCGAGACGTAGTTGTAGAAACTAACCTGTTGACTTGTGGGAGATCAGGAGGTTTAGGTTCTATATCTGTTTCAAACTCAGAGGAGGATGTTAGACTTAAAGTCTCTTTCTTTAAGGTTCCAAACTGTTGTTGGATCCGGTTGACTATAGAATCAACAGATAATTCGGTTGTCTAAAACCTTCAACAGGTTCTGAAATTGGCCGAATAATGGGATCTTTGAGATCAGGATTCTTTAAGGAAGTTGATCCTAAAGAAGTAACAGTTTTAAGAGTGGAAATCTACTGTTGAACAGAGGCAAGGTTTTGCTCTATTCATGTAAGCTGAGCACCTAGAGTACTCATAAAGACATGAGAGTAATTAAGTTGTTTATACAACAAAACTACTTCTGGTAAGGCTTGATCTGGAGGTTTGCCCACATAGGCTATAGCTTCTAAGTGAGGCGATTGAAGAACTAAAGACTCAGAAGGAGGATGGACAGAACTTATGGTTCTACCATCTTTGGTTTGCCAAGTTTTCTCCAAAACATTGATTTGCTCTTGAAGAGTTTGCAGGTAATATGGCAAAAACCAAGGGATAAAATATTGAATTTTGTCAGTTTGTGCCAGCGTGGAATAGTACTGGATTTTATAAAATTCTCGCTGTTCTGATGTGAAACTAGAAAAATACCAGTTTCTAAAAGTTTGATTTCTAGGATCTTCGAAATCGTTTGATAGGCGAACTCTTAGAGGGCTGCTTGGGGTTAAATCTAACTTACCTTGTAAGGTAAGTGTGCCTATATAGGGAATATTATTCATTTAAGGTAATTGAAAACTCATCTCAGATGAGGTTGGAGAAGTAGGTCTCCTATGAACCGAACTAGACTCTGGTTCTTGGCGATAAACACCTTGAGGGATTTGAGAGGAAGATACTCTTAAACCTTGAATTTCTTCTGGAGAAATTTCAGAAGGAGGTTTTGACACTCTATAAGGAAGTTGAGACCTAATAGATCTAGAATCTAAACGTTGAGATCTAATAGACCTAGAATCTACAGAAGATCTGGCTGGTAAAAACCTGATTTTATTGGTTGGAGAAAAACTGATTTCTATATCTCCAGTTTCATGCTAGACTATTTGGTCCACTTCTTGCTGAGTTGGCTCTATTGGGTCAACTGCTCTGTGCATGTAAATTAAAAATGGCCAAAACTTGGTGGTCGGCTGTCCGATTACAATGATATTTGTCTTCATTTTTTGTTTTTGTACGCAATCTATGAATCCTAATTAAAAACGGCTATAACTTGGCGCTAGGGTGTCTAGTTAGAGTAACATTGTTGTTCATTTTTTGTATTTCTCTGTTATCTGCGTATTTAAATTAAAAATGGCTAAATCTTGGTGCTCGAGTGTCCGATTACAATTATATTTGTATTTATTTTTTGAATTTTTGCGCGATCTACGAATCCTAATTAAAAACGGCTATAACTTGGCCCTCGAGTGCCTGGTTGGAGCAATATTTTTGTTCATTTTTTTTTATTTTTACGTGATTTGTGTATCGAAATTAAAAAGGGCCAAAACTTGGCGCTCGGGTGTCCGATTACAATGATATTTGTCTTTTTTTTTTGTATTTTTACGCAATCCACGAATCCAAATAAAAAATGGGTATAACTTGGCGCTTGGGTGTCTGGTTAGAATAATATTTTTGTTCATTTTTTGTATTTTTCTCTAGTCCGTGCATTTAAATTGAAAACGGCAAAAACTTGGTGCCCGGGCATTTTTTTTTGTATTTTTACGTGATCTGCACATCTAAATTAAAAATAGCCAAAACTTAGTGGTTAGGCATCCGATTACAATGGTATTTGTCTTAATTTTTTGTATTTTTACATTATCTACGAATACTAATTAAAAACGGCTATAACTTGGCACTCTGGTGTCTGGTTAGAGCAATATTTTTGTTCATCTTTTGTATTTTAACGTGATCTACGCATGTCAATTATGAATGGCCAAAAATTGGCAGTCGGGTGTCTGATTACAATAATATTTATCTTCATTTTTTGTACTTTTATACGTTCTAATTGGAAATAACTTAGCATTCAGGTGTCTGGTTAGAGTACAATTCTTGTTCATTTTTTGTATTTTTACATGGTTCGTGCATTTAAATTAAAAATGGCAAAAAACTTAGCGTTCGGGTATCCGATTACAATGATATTTGTCTTTATTTTTTGCATTTTTAAGTGATCAACGAATCCAAATTAAAAATGACTATAACTTGGTACTCGAGTGTCTGGTTAGAGTAATATTTTTGTTCATATTTTGTATTTTTACGTGATCCGCGTATGTAATTAAAAACGGCCAAAACCTAGCGCTTGGCTATCGGATTTCAATGCTATTTGTTTCCATTTTTTGTATTTTATGCAATTTAGAAATCCAAATTAAAAACGGCTATAACTTGGTGCTCGTGTGTCTGGTTGAGTAGTACTTTTGTTCATTTTTTGAATTTTTACATGATCTGCGCATCTAAATTAAAAATGGCCAAAATTTGGTGGTCAGGTGTCTGATTACAATGATATTTGTCTTCTTTTTTTGTATTTTTACGCAATCTACGAATCCTAATTAAAAACGGCTATAACTTGGTGCTCAAGTGTCTAGTTAGAGCAATATTTTTGTTCACTTTTTGTATTTTTATGTGCTCTGCGCATTTAAATTAAAAATGGCCAAATCTTGGTGCTCAGGTGTCCGATTACAATGATATTTGTCTTTATTTTTTGTACGTTTATGCAATCTACGAATACAAATTAGAATAGGAAATAATTTAGCGCTCGGGTGTCTAGTTAGAGTACAATTTTTGTTCATTTCTTGCATTTTTACATGATCTACGCATTTAAATTTAAAACCGTCAAAACTTGGTGCTCGGGGGTCTGATTATAATGATATTTGTCTTTATTTTTTATATTTTTACGCGATCTACGAATCTAAACAAAAAATGGCTATAAGTTGGCGCTCGGGTGTCTGGTTAGAGTAATATTTTTGTTCATTTTTTGTATTGCTCGTGATCTGTGCATTTAAATTTAAAACGACCAAAACTTGGCGCTTAGGTGTTCGATTACAATGATATTTGTCTTCATTTTTTATATTTTTACGCAATCTACGAGTCCAAATTATAAACGGTCACAACTTGGCGCTTGGGTGTCCGGTAGAGTTATATTTTTGTTCATTTTCTATATTTTTACATGATCTATTCATTTAAATTAAAAACAGCCAGGACTTGGTGCTTGAGTGTTCGATTACAAAGATATTTGTCTTTTTTTGTATTTTTACGTGATCTACGAATTCAAATTAAAAACTGCTATAACTTGGCACTTGGGTGTCTAGAGCAATATTTTTGTTCATTTTACGTGATCTGTGTATCGAAATTAAAAACGGCCAAAACTTGGCACTCGGGTGCTCGATAATAACTTGGTGCTCAGGCATCTAATTAGAGTAATATTTTTTGTTCATTTTTTATATTTTTACGTGATTTGCACATTTAAATTTAAAACAGCCAAAACTTGGTACTCAAGAGTCAGATTACAATGATATTTGTCTTCATTTTTTGTATTTTTACGCGATCTACGGATCCAAATAAAAAATGGCTATAACTTGGCGCTCGAGTGTCTGGTTAGAGTATTATTTTTGTCCAATTTTTTGTATTTTTACGCGATCTTCATATTTAAATTAAAAATGGCCTGAACTTGGTGTTCGGGCGTTCAAGTGCAATGATATTTGTCTTCAATTTTTGTAATTCTGCGCGATCTACGAATCAAAATTAAAAACAGCTATAACTTGCTGCTCGGCTGTTTAGTTAGAGTAAAATTTGTGTTCATTTTTTTGTATTTTTACATGATCTGCACATTTAAATTTAAAACAGCCAAAACTTGGCGCTCGAGTATCCGATTACAACGATATTTTCTTTTATTTTTTTGTATTTTTATGCAATCTACGAATCAAAATTAAAAACAGCTATAACTTGGCACTCGGGTGTCTAGTTAGAGTAATATTTTTCTTCATTTTCTTGTATTTTTACGTGATCTGCGCATTTAAATTAAAAACGTCCAAAATTTGGTGCTCGAGTGTTCAATTTCAATGACATTTGTCTTCATTTTTTGCATTTTTACGCGATCTACGAATCAAAATTAAAAACGGCTAGAACTTGGCACACAGGCGTCTGGTTAGAGTAATATTTTTCTTCATTTTTTTGTATTTTTACGTGACCTGCGCATTTAAATTAAAAACGTCCAAAATTTGGTGCTCGAGTGTCCAATTTCAATGACATTTGTCTTCATTTTTTGCATTTTATGCGATCTACGAATCAAAATTAAAAACGGCTAGAACTTGGCGCTTAGGCTCTGGTTAGAGTAATATTTTTCTTCATTTTTTTGTATTTTTACGTGATCTGCGCATTTAAATTAAAAAAGTCCAAATTTGGTGCTCTAGTGTCCAATTTTAATGACATTTGTCTTCATTTCTTGCATTTTTACATGATCTATGAATTGAAATTAAAAACGGCTAGAACTTAGTGCTTAGGCGTGTGGTTAGAGTAATATTTTTCTTCATTTTTTTGTATTTTTACGTGATCTGTGCATTTAAATTAAAAATGTCCAAAATTTGGTGCTCGAGTGTCCAACTTCAGTGACATTTGTCTTCATTTTTTGCATTTTTACGAGATCTACGAATCAAAATTGAAAATGGCTAAAACTTGGCACTCGGGCTTCTTGTTAGAGGAGTATTTTTTTTTCATTTTTTTGTATTTCTATGTGATCTACGAATTTAAATTAAAAACGACTAAAACTTGGCGCTCTGGTGTCCGATTACAATGATATTTATCTTTATTTTTTGTATTTTTACGTGATCTACAAATCAAAATTAAAAATGGCTATAACTTGGCGCTCTGGTATCTGGTTAAAGTAATATTTTTGTTCATGTTTTGTATTTTTACGTGGTCTGCGCATGTAAATTCATAACGGCCAAAACCTGGCGCTCATGTGTCTGATTAAAATGGTATTTATCTTTATTTTATGTAGTTTAACCCGATCTACGAATCTAAATTACAAACAGCTATAACTTAGCGCTCCGATGTCTGGTTAAAATAATATTTTTGTTCATTTTTTATATTTTTACGTAATCTGCGCATCTAAATTAAAAATGGCGAAAACTTGGTGGCCGGTGTCCGATTATAATGATATTTGTCGTCATTTATTGTATTTTTACGCGATCTACGAATCAAAATTAAAAACAGCTATAACTTGAAGCTTGGGTGTCTGGTTAGAGTAATATTTTTGTTCATTTTTTATATTTTTACATGATCTACGCATTTAAATTAAAAACTGCCAAATCTTGGTGCTCAGGTATCCGATTACAATGATATTTGTCTTTATTTTTTGTATTTTGCTCCTTATCTACGAATCCAAATTAAAATCGACTATAACTTAGCGCTCGGGTGTCTGGTTCGAGCAATTTTTTTGTTCACTTTTTGTATTTTTACGTGATCTGGGCATTTAAATTTAAAACGGCCAAAACTTAGTGCTCAGGTGTCCGATTACAATGATATTTGTCTATATTTTTTGTATTTTTACGCGATCTATGAATTGAAATTAAAAACGGCTATAACTTGGAGCTAAGGTGTCTGGTTAGAGTAATATTTTCATTCATTTTCTGTATTTTTACGTGACCTACGCATTTAAATTTGAAACGGCCAAAACTTGGTCATCAGGTGTCCGATTACAATGATATTTGTCTTTATGTTTTATATTTTTACGTAGTCTACGAATCCAAATTAAAAACGGCTATAAGTTGGTGCTCAGGTGTCTAGTTAGAGCAATATTTTGTTCATTTTTGTCCTGTAACGTGATATGCGCATTTAAATTAAAAATGGCCTAAAAGTTAGCGCTCGGGTGTCCGATTACAATGATATTTGTCTTCATTTTTTGTATTTTTATGCAATTTATAAATCCAAATTAAAAACGACTATAACTTGGCGCTCTGGTGTCTGGTTAGAGTAATATTTTTGTTCATTTTTTGTATTTTATATGATCTACGCATTTTAAATTAAAAACGGCCAAATCTTGGTGCTCGGGTGTCCGATTACGATGATATTTGTCTTTATCTTTTGTATTTTTGCCTGATCTACGAATCCAAATTAAAACGGCTATAACTTGGCGCTCGGGGTGTCTGGTTAGAGCAATATTTTTGTTCATTTTTTGTATTTTTTTACGTGATCAACACATTTAAATTTAAAACGGGCCAAAACTTGGCGCCCGGGTATCCGATTACAATGATATTTGCCTTTATTTTTTGTATTTTTACGCAATCTACGAATTGAAATTAAAAAAAGTAATAACTTGGCGCTCGGGTGTCTGGTTAGAGTAATATTTTTGTTCATTTTTTGTATTTTTACGCGATCTACGCATTTAAATTTAAAACAGCCAAAACTTGGTATTCAGGGGTCCTATTACAATGATATTTGTCCTCATTTTTTGTATTTTTACGCGATCTACGAATCCAAGTTAAAAACGGCTATATCTTAGAGCTCGGGTGTCTAGTTAGAGTATTATTTTGTTTCTTTTTTTATTTTTACGTGCTCTGTGCATTTAAATTTGAAACGGCCAAAACTTGGTCGTCGGGTGTTCGATTACAATGATATTTGTCTTCATTTTTTATATTTTTACGCGATCTACAAATCCAAATTAAGAATAGCTATAACTTGGCGCTCGGGTGTCTGGTTAGAGTAATATTTGTTTTTTCATTCTTTGTATTTTTTCGTGATCTGTGCATTTAAATTAAAAACGACCAAACTTGGCGCTCGTGTGTCCGATTACAATAATATTTGTCTCCATTTTTTTGTATTTTTACGCGATGTATGAATCCAAATTAAAAAACGGCTATAACTTGGTGCTCGGGCATCTGGTTAGGGTATCATATTTGTTCATTTTTTATATTTTTACGTGATCTGCGCATTTAAATTTAAAACAGCAAAAACTTGGTACTCAGGGGTCTAATCACAATGATATTTTTTTTCATTTCTTGTATTTTACGCAATCTACAAATCTAAATAAAAAACAGCTATAACTTGGCCCTCGAGTCTCTGGTTAGAGTAATATTTTTGTTTAGTTTTTGTATTTTTACGTGATCTTCGTATTTAAATTAAAAACAGCCAGAACTTGGTGCTCAGGCGTTCGATTATAATGATATTGTCTTCAATTTTTGTATTTCTACACGATCTATGAATCAAAATTAAAAACGGCTATAACTTGGCACTCGGGCGTCTGGTTAGAGTAATATTTGTGTTCATTTTTTGTGTTTTAACATGATCTACGCATTTAAATTAAAACCGACAAGAACTTGGTGCTCGGGTGTCCGATTACAATGATATTTGTCTTCTTTTTTATATTTTTACGCGATATACGAATCCAAATTAAAAACGGCTATAACTTGCCACTCGGGTGTCTAGTTATAGTAATATTTGTGTTCATTTTTTATATTTTTACGTGATCTGCACATTTAAATTTAAAACGGCCAAAACTTGGTGCTCGAGTGTCCGATTACAATGATATTTGCCTTTATTTTTTGTATTTTTATGCGATCTACGAATCGAAATTAAGAATGGCTATAACTTGGTGCTCGTGTGTCTGGTTAGAGTGATATTATTGTTCATTTTTTGTATTTTAATGTGAAATGTGTTTCGAAATTAAAAACGGTCTAAACTTGGCGCTCAGGTGTCCGATTACAATAATATTTATCTTCATTTTTTGTATTTTTACGTGATCTACGAATCCAAATTAAAAACGGCTATAACTTGCCGCACAGGTGTGTAGTAAGAGTAATATTTGTGTTCATTTTTTGTGTTTTAACGTGATCTGTGCATTTAAATTAAAACTGGCCAGAACTTGGCACTCAGGTGTCTGATTACAATGATATTTGTCTTCTTTTTTTGTATTTTTACATGACCTACGAATTCAAATTAACAACGGTTATAACTTGGCACTCTGGCATCTGGTTAGAGTAATATTTTTGTTCATTTTTTGGTATTTTTACATGATCCGCGCATTTAGATTAAAAATGGCTAGAGCTTGGCGCTCAGAGGTCTAATTACAATGATATTTGTCTCCATTTTTTGTATTTTACGTGATCTACGAATCTAAATAAAGAACGGTTATAACTTGGCGCTCGGGGGTCTGGTTAGAATAATATTTTTGTTCATTTTTTGTATTTTTACATTATCTTCGTATTTAAATTAAAAATGGCCGAAAGTTGGTGCTCGAGCATTCCATTACAATGATATTTGTGTTAAATTTTTGTAATTCTATGCGATCTACGAATCAAAATTAAAAATGGCTGTAACTTGGCGCTTGGGCATCTTGTTTGAGTAATATTTGCTTTCATTTTTTGTGTTTTAACATGATCTGTGCATTTAAATTAAAACCAGCAAGAACTAGGTGCTCGGGAGTCCGATTACAATGATATTTGTCTTCTTTTTTCGTATTTTATGCAATCTACAAATCCAAATTAAAAACGGCTATAACTTGGTGCTCAAGTGTCTGGTTAGAGTAACATTTTTTTTTATTTTTTGTATTTATACGTGATCTGCGCATTTAAATTATAAACGTTCAAAATTTGGTGCTCAAGTGTCCAATTTCAATGACATTTGTCTTCATTTTTTTATATTTTTACGCGATCTAAGAATCGAAATTAAAAATAGCTAGAACTTGGCGCTTGGGCGTCTGGTTAGAGTAATATTTTTTTTATTTTCTATATTTTTACGTGATCTGCGCATTTAATTAAAAACGATCAAAACTTGGCACTCCGTTGTCCGATTAGAATGATATTTCTCTTTATTTTTGTATTTTACGCAAACTACGAATCGAAATTAAAAACGGCTATAACTTGGTGCTCGGGTTTCTGGTTAGAGTAATATTTTTGTTCATTTATTATATTTTTAGGTGATCCACGCATGTAAATTCAAAACGGCCAAAACCTGGCGCTCGTGTATCTGATTACAATGATATTTACTTTATTTTTTGTATTTTTATGCGATCTATGAATCTAAATTACAAACAGCTATAACTTGGCGCTCCGGTGTCTGGTTAGAGCAATATTTTTGTTCATTTTTTGTATTGTTATGTGATCTGCGCATCTAAATTACAAACAGCAAAAACTTGGTGGCCGGGTGTCCGATTACAATCATATTTGTTGTCATTTTTGTAATCTTACGCGATCTACAAATCCAAATTAAAAACGGCTTTAAGTTGGTGCTCGGGTGCCTGGTTAGAGCAATATTTTGTTCATTTTTTGTCCTTTAACGTGATCTACGCATTTAAATTAAAAACGGCCAAAACTTAGCCCTCGGGTGTCCGATTACAATGATATTTATCATCATTTTTGTATTTTTATGTGATCTACGAATGCAAATTAAAAACTGCTATAACGTGGCGCTCGGGTGGTCTGGTTAGAGTAATATTTTTGTTCTTTTTTTGTATTTTACATGACCTGTGTATTTAAATTAAAAACGGCCAATCTTGGTGCTCGGGTGTCTGATTACAATGATATTTGTCTTTATTTTTTGTATTTTTGCTCGCTATCTATGAATCCAAATTAAAAAGCGACTATAACTTGGCACTCGAGGTGTCTAGTTAGTGCAATATTTTTGTTCATTTTTTGAATTTTATGTGATCTGTGCATTTAAATTTAAAACGGCCAAAACTTGGCGCTTGGGTGTCTGATTACAATGATATTTGTCTGTATTTTTGTATTTCTATGCGATCTACGTATCGAAATTAAAAATGACTATAACTTGGAGCTCGAGTGTCTGATTAGAGTAATATTTTTTGTTCTTTTTTTGTATTTTAACGTGATCTGTGCATTTAAATTTAAAAACAACCAAAACTAGTACTCGAGGGTCTGATTACAAGGTATTTGTCTTCATTTTTTATTTCTACGCGATCAACGAATCCAAATAAAAAATGACTATATCTTGGCGCTCGGGTGCCTAGTTAGAGCAATATTTTTGTTCATTTATTTTATTTTTACGTGATCTAAGCATTTAAATTTGAAACGGCCAAAACTTATCATCGGGTGTCCGATTACAATGATATTTGTCTTCATTTTTTTATATTTTTACGCAATCTACGAATCCAAATTAAAAATGGCTATAACTTGGCGCTCGAGTGTCTGATTAGAGTAATATTTTTTTTTTCATATTTTGTATTTTTCCGTGATCTGCACATTAAATTAAAAAACAACCAAAACTTGGCACTCGGGTGTTCGATTACAACGATATTTGTCTCTATTTTTTATATTTTTACGCGATCTACAATCCAAATTAGAAACGACTATAACTTGGTGCTCAGGCATCTGGTTAGAGTAATATTTTTGTTCATTTTTTGTATTTTTACGTGATCTGTGTTTCGAAATTAAAAATGGTCTAAACTTGGCGCTCAGGTGTCTGATTACAGTAATATTTATCTTCATTTTTGTATTTTTATGCGATCTACGAATCCAAATAAAAAACGGTTATAACTTAGTGCTCGGGTTCTGGTTAGAATAATATTTTTGTTCATTTTTGTAATTTACGTGATCTTCGAATTTAAATTAAAAAGGCCAAAACTTGGTGCTCGGGCGTTCGATTACATGATATTTGTTCTTCAATTTTTGTGATTCTATGCGATCTACGATCGAAATAAAACGGCTATACTTGGCGCTCGGGCGTCTGCTAAGGGTAATATTGTGTGTTCATTTTTTGGCGCTCAGGTGTCCGATTACAATGATATTTGTCCTCCTTTTTTGAATTTTATGCGATATACGAATTCAAATTAAAAACAGTTATAACTTGCCGCTCGGGTGCTGATTGGACATCAATTGATACATATTTATTACATTCAAATTAACTTGCACACATCATAAAAAGACATAAAATCTATGTTTTGTGCAGATTTCATCTCCATATCTCCAAAGTGGATTGTGTGTGATTTCCATCACAAGAACAAGAAATTAAGCTACATTGAGGATGTTGAGAAGAAAGCATGCTGCACAACACATCAAAGGATTGAAGCTATTTCAGAAGAAGAAGAAAATTCAGTTGAAATCAGTGCAAAGAAATCAGATCACTTCTGGAAATTCTGCAGCAGGGGATCGTATTCGAATATGGGTTTACTGTATTCGAATATGAGCTTCTTCACAGCAACGAATTCCATGTGACCCAACTTCCCCACGTGATGTAATCTGCAATCCAGGGAGGGCAAATCAGGAAAAGATATAGAGAGAGAAGAAAGCCAGCATGAGGGGAACATTCGGTTAGAGGAGAGAGAAAAAGATATAGGAGAGAGAAGGAAGAAAGGACCGACGGGAAACAGAGAGCATTCGGCTGGGAAGAATTTCAGATTGAGTAGATGAGTTTGGGAGAGTTTTTTTCATTGAGAATTCAGAGTTTATATTGGAATTTTAATTCAGCATTGGAGTTTTGGAGATTACACATTGAATTCATTCCAATTTCTGTAATCAGATTTTGAAGTCTAAATCCATTTAACTTTCAATTTCAGATTGCAATGTCTTCAAATCGATTTCCATTTCTGCTTTTCTTCTTTTCAACATGCTCGCTAAGTTTTCTTGAGCCAAGGCAAGGGTAATGCCACTTCCAATGAATCTCAAGTGGCCGAACTTCATGAATTACCTGGAGTTTTTATGGTTATCAAATCAATTGCAGCTGGGTGTCTTAGAACTCAGTGAGTCAAGACCCGATTAATCCAACTTTGTATATCCTATTGATGAGTTCATAGTGTTGCTTAACTTAGAACTCTCATGACATTGGTTGTATGTGGTTGCTAGAATTAGAACTCCTATTGTCCTTAAAATAGGTTATGCACATTGAGTGTTAATCCATGTTTGTTTCAATTGAAATTAATTTCTCAAAAATCAGTACAATTGATTTGGTAAATTTATAAGCTCTTGGCACGTGAATTCATTTGGATTGGTATAAACTTGCCTTGCTCAACCTTTTTATCATTTAATCTTTTAGTTAATTCACTTGCTTTTGGGAAAGTTAGTCAAAATCATCAACCAACCAAATCAGATTTTAATTTTCTATTTGTACATTTTTCTTCTGTGAGTAGTGTTTTGCCAAATTATCTCCATTAGAGTCATTCACTTCAATTGCTCCCTAGATCCCTGTGGAAATGACCTGGGACTTACCAGTTATTTTGTGCTTCAACCACACCTTGCACTTGGTGGAAACTTGTCTTGACTTACCTCACTTAACATTTTCTTTAACTTTGAATTTATAATCTGAATTTTCATTTGAGCTTTTATCTTGAAGTGAGGTAATTAAACAAGAACAAGCACAAATTTATGGCGCCGTTGCCGGGATCTTGAGAAGCAATGGTGTTTTGAGCCTTTGGAGCATGGACTTGGCAGTACATCTACCATCACTTCAACAACAGAGCTACTTAACTTGTTGAGTAACTTTGTTTCATCTCTATTTCTATTTCTTTTATAGTTTTAGTTGTTAGTTTAGTTTTAGAACTGCTTGCATCTGAATCCTGAAATTCTGATTGAATCTGTTTCATCTGCTATTCGAATACGGCTGCATTGCTCTGCTGAGAGCTGTAGTTGCAATTCTCTGTGAATCAGTAGATGAAATTGTGAAGTTAGGAGTTTAGATTGGAGTTTTATGTCAGTCTGAATTTCTGTTATGCTTTTAAGGTCTGGTAAACTTGTTGGAAACAGATCTGAATGCATTCTCCATCTTCTCTCTTGCTGAATTGATTGAATTTGCTGCACTACATTCACAATCTGAATTTTCTGTTGCACATATGGATCCACCACCACCTGTTCTGCGCTAGAAGGAAGTGTTCAAGGAGAGAAGGATCAAATGGATCAAAACATCCTTAGACCTCTCCGGGAATATCTTATCCAGCTAGAGAAACCACTCCATCTTGCATTGTTCTTCCAAATGGACATCAGAATTTTTATCTTAAACCTGGAACAATTCAGCTGTTACAACTTTTCATGGCATGGACTCAGAAAATCCTTATATGCATATGAAGAATTTGAAGATGTTTGTGGAACTTGCATGGATAGGAATGTTAATGAGGACATGGTTAGGCTTAAATTATTTCCATTTTCATTGAAAGACAAGGCAAAAATGTGGTTGAATTCACTTGAGCCTAGATCAATAGGTACTTGGAGAGACATGCAAACAAAATTTTGAAGAAGTATTTTCCTGCAAATAGAACTGTGATTCTTCAACAGCAAATAATGAATTTTGTGTGTAAATCCAATGAAAACATTTGCTCAAGCATGGGAAAGATTCAAGGAATTATTGCAAGCATGTCCACATCATGGTTTTGAATCTTGGAGAATTGTTAATTTTTTCCATAATGCATTAACTCCAAATCTGAAAATGTTGGTTGCCACCATGTGTAATGGTGAATTCTATGACAAAACTGCTGAAGAGCTTTACATTTCTTTGATGCTTTAGCTGAAAACACTAAACAGTGGGAGGTAGTCTCCCCATTTTGTTCTGAATTTTCTGACAGATCAAATGATAGAGGAAAGCTCCATCTCAATGAGGCAGATGATGTTGGAGCTAGGCTGGCTGCATTGTCAAGAAAGATTGAATTGATGGAGCAAAAGAAGCAAACATTGAAGGAGAGTGAAGTTAAGTGTGTGATGTGTGAAACCGCAGACCACAGGACTGATGATTGCCCAACACTTCCAGCCTTTAAGGAAGTTCTCTATGGTCAAGCAAATCCCACACAAGCTGCAAGACCCTTCAATCAAAATCAGGGGATGAACACATATTCGCAAGGCCATAGTCCATATTCGAATAGCTACAACCCTGGCTACAGAAATCATCCAAACCTTTCTTGGAAAGCAGAAGCACAGAACCAACAATACCAACCTCAACAAAATGTGCAACCCCAACCATTTCCTCCTCAGCCTTTTCAACCTCAGCAGAATTCAAATTTTTATCAGCCACCTCACAAAAGATCTTTGGAAGACACCTTGCAACAATTTATGCAAGGGCAGATTGGAACCAACAATCAGAATTCCAAATTTCAAGAGCAGACAAACAGGGCTATGGAAGACATCCGAAGTCAATTGTCAAAGCTAACTCAAGCTTTAACCATCAGAGAATCAGGAAAGCTTCCATCTCAGCCAAGACCAAATCCTACAAGCCAAGTTCATTTCAGTGAATCATCTTCATCTGCTGCAAATGAAAATATGAGCATGTACAAGCTGTTTCAACATTGAGAAGTGGTAAGCAAATTGTCAAGCCAGATTACAACCACCTGCTGAAGAAATTGAGGAAGAAAATGAGCAAGAAATCATGAAAAATGAAGAGGAAGTGCAGCTGAAACAGAAATTGGACAGCAAAACAGCAAGTGAACAAAAACAGCAATTTAGCACTTCTGAGAAGAAGTCATGTTTCAGAATGAAGAGCAAGAATTGAAGCAAAATGAAAGACTAATTGGGGACAACAAGTTGGACAGACAATTTGAGGAAAAGCAGAATCTGAACCAAGAAAATCAGGAAATTTTGATGCAGCCAGAGGGATATTCGAATACCAGCAGCAACATTCGAATAGCAGTAAGCAGCAAATCAGAATCCAGAGAATAGAGCAGGTAAATTCTGAAAATAAAGAGGAAATTTCTGACAATAAGAAAAAATTTCTGAAGAAAATCAGTTTGAAAAGAGTGAGAAAGAGTTTGAAAATAAAGAAATTTTGAATAAAACCAATTTGGACAAATCTGAATTTTTTCCAAAACTTCCATTTCCACAAAGATTGAACAAAGCCAAGAAAGAGAATTTGAATTCTGACATTTATGAATTGTTCAAACAAGTCAGAATCAATATTCCCTTACTTGATGCAATTAAACAAAATCCATCCTATGGAAATTTTTGAAAGATTTGTGTACTGTTAAGAGGAAAATGAATGTGAAAGAAAGAGCATTTTTGACTGAACAAGTGAGCTCCATTTTGCAATTTAAAACTCCTCCCAAATATAAAGATCCAGGTTGCCCCACCATAGCTTGCTTAATTGGGAATCAAAGGGTAGATCAAGCTTTGCTAGATTTAGGTGCAAGTGTCAATCTCTTACCATTCACTGTTTACAAACAGCTGGGGTTGGGAGAACTTAGACCTACAAGAGTGACATTACAACTTGCTGATAGGTCAGTTAAAGTCCCTAGGGGTGTGGTTGAGGATGTCTTGATTCAAGTGGATCATTTTTACTTTCCAGTGGACTTCATAGTGCTAGATACTCAGCCCATTCAAGGAAACCAACCAGCTGTACCTGTTATCCTAGGAAGACCATTTTTGGCCACCTCAAATGCCTTGATCAATTGTAGAACTGGAGTTATCAAGTTCTCATTTGGAAACATGACAATTGAGAAAAACATCTTCAAGGTGACCAAACAGCCGAGTGATTATGAAGAAGTAGAGGAAGTTGATTGGATTCAAACAACCACTCAAGATCACTTTGATAGAGAGTATTTTGATGACCCTTTGGAGAAAGCCTTAGTGAATAATGAGCAAGTTGAATTCCTAGCTGATTGTGACTTGGAGAATTGTGAGGGAGGAGAATTTGAGGAAATGAAAAATTCAGTGCTGATGATGAATCAGTGGAGACCATCTGTTGAGTCTTTAGAGCTACCTATAGCCAAGCCTTGTCATTTTTGGACCAGCCACCAAACCTGAGAGAAAACCTTGCCAAGTGACTTGAAATATGTATTTTTAGGTGACGGAGAGTCCTATCCAGCTGTCATTTCATCTCAGCTGAGTTTGGACCAAGAAAATAGACTTGTGGAAGTCTTGAGGAAGCATAGAGGAGCTTTGGGCTGGACCATAGCAGACCTGCAAGGAATCAGTCCACTGATTTGCACCCATAGGATATTTTTGGAGGAGGAGGCCAAGCCTATTAGGCAAATGCAAAGGAGACTCAACCCCAACATGAAAGAGGTTGTTAGAGGGGAGGTAATCAAGCTTTTGGATGCTGGAATTATCTACCCCATCTCAGATTCTAAGTGGGTGAGTCCAACTCAGGTAGTGCCTAAGAAATCTGGAGTGACTGTGATTAAGAATGAAAAAGAGGAATTAGTTCCAATGCGCATCCAAACAGGATGGCGCATGTGCATAGATTATAGAAAGTTGAATGCAGTCACAAGGAAGATCACTTCCCTCTTCCATTCCTAGATCAGGTATTGGAAAGAGTGGCAGGGCATGCATTTTACTGTTTCTTGGATGGTTACTCTGGGTATAATCAGATTGAGATTGCATTGGAGGATCAAGAAAAGACCACATTCACTTGCCCATTTGGCACATTTGCATATAGGCGTATGCCTTTTTGGTCTTTGCAATGCTCCTGCAACATTTCAGAGATGTATGATGAGTCTGTTTAGTGATTTTGTAGAGAGATTCCTTGAAGTTTTTATGGATGACTTTTCAGTATATGGCAGTGACTTTGATACATGTTTGGGAAACCTAGAGAAGGTTTTGATTAGATGTGAGGAGAAAAACTTGGTTTTGAATTGGGAAAAAATGCCACTTTATGGTAACTCATGGAATTGTCCTTGGCCACATAGTGTCTTCTAGGGGGATAGAAGTGGACAAAGCTAAAGTGGAAATTATTCAAAAACTTCCTACCCCTAGATGTGTTAAGGATATCAGATCATTTCTTGGCCATGCTGGGTTTTATAGAAGGTTTATTGCATCATTCAGTGCCATTGCTAGACCTTTGTGCAACCTTCTATCCCAGGATGTTCCCTTTGATTGGACACCAGAGTGTCAGGCCTCATTTGATAGACTTAAGAGTTTGCTCACCTCAGCTCCCATTATGCAGCCACCAGACTGGACTTTACCATTTGAGATCATGTGTGATGCTAGTGATTGTGCCATTGGTGCAGTGCTAGGACAGAGGAGGGATAGGAGACCACATGTGTTGTACTATGCTAGCAAAACCCTTAGTGAAGCACAAAGGAATTACACTACTACTGAGAAGGAGTTGCTAGCAGTAGTATATGCCTTGGACAAGTTCAGATCATACCTGGTAGGTTCTCATGTCATAGTATACACTGACCATGCTGCTTTGAAGTATCTCTTGACCAAACCTGATGCTAAGCCTAGACTTATTAGATGGATTCTTCTGCTTCAAGAATTTGATTTAGAAATCAAGGACAAAAAGGGAGTTGAAAATGTAGTAGCTGATCACCTTTCTAGACTCCCACATCAAGATTTAGCATCTTTTGATTCTCCCATCAATGAGACATTCCCTGATGAGCAGTTGTTCCACATAAACTCTTCTGAGGTGCCTTGGTTTGCAGATATAGCCAACTACCTAGCTTCAGGTATTATGCCTTCTCACTGGACCATGTTGGATAGAAAGAAGTTCTTAGGAATGTGAGACACTTTTTCTGGGATGACCCTTATTTGTTTAAGTATTGCTCAGATCAAGTCATAAGGAGATGCATACCCGAGAGTGAAGTACAGAATGTTATGAGTTTTGTCATACTCTTGCATGTGGAGGTCATTTTTCAGCTAGGAAGACAGTGGCAAAGATTTTACAGAGTGGATTGTTTTGGCCTACCATGTTTAGGGATGTGCATGCCTTTTGTGTTGCTTGTGATAGGTGTCAAAGGCTTGGTAAGATCACTAGGAGAAACATGATGCCACTTCACCCCATTTATGTGCTTGATATCTTTGATTGTTGGGGTATGGATTTTATGGGACCATTTGTGAATTCATTTGGCAATGAGTATATCTTAGTGGCAGTGGATTATGTTTCAAAGTGGATAGAAGCTATACCAACTAAGACCAATGACCACAAGGTAGTGATAAAATTTTTGAAGGAAAATGTGTTTTCAAGATTTGGAATGCCAAAGGCCATGATAAGTGATAGGGGAACACATTTTTGCAATAGACATGTTGGTCTTTTGATGAAGAAGTATGGGGTGTTACATAAGGTTGGAACATCTTACCACCCCCAAACAAGTGGACAAGCTGAACTAGCCAATAGAGAGATCAAAAGAATCATTGAAAAAACAGTGAATCCCACAAGGAAAGATTGGTCTTTGAAATTGGTTGATGCACTTTGGGCTTATAGGACTGCCTACAAGACTATCCTAGGCATGTCTCCTTATAGGTTAGTGTATGGAAAAGCTTGTCATCTTCCTGTGGAACTTGAACACAAGGCCTTTTGGGCAGTGAGACATTTTAATGAGAGCATCACTGAATCTGGTTTTCAAAGAAAATTGCAACTAAATGAGCTTGAGGAGATTAGAAATGATGCATATGAGAATGCTAAGATCACCAAGGATAGAGTGAAGAAATGGCATGATACACATATCCTCAAAAGAGAGTTGTTTGTGGGTCAAAAGGTCTTGTTGTATGACTCAAGGTTACACTTGTTTCCCGGGAAATTGAAGTCCAGATGGAGTGGTCCATATGTGATTCAGAATATCACTGAGTTTGGGGCTGTTGACATTCAAAATCCAACCTCCAAAAATGTTTTTAGAGTGAATGGACAGAGATTGAAAGAGTATCATGAGAATTTTGTTGCTGAAGTGGAGAGTTGGGATCTTGAAGATCCCCCAAATTCTGTTTGAATGGAGGAAGAATTCTGATTTTGTATCATAGTAGTGTAGGTTCTGTTATGTTTTTGATTTTCTGTTTTCTTTGGTTTTTGTAATTTTCTTTCTTTCATCTAAAAAAAAAAAAAAAAAAAAGAAAAATTTTCAGTTTGCAAGTTTTAACACATTGGTTTCAGCAAGTTCATGAAGAATTGAGAATTTCTGCTTTATGTTTTACTGATATGTGAATTTTCAAAGGTTGGAACTGACATGTGCTATTTGAGGTAGCAACATCACTTGTGGTGGACCTACTTGAGAGTCAAGTGGAATAAATGCATTGGCTTGATTTGTTTTGGGAGTATAATGCATTAACCAAAGTGGGTAGCACATGCTTTCAAATTGTTTCAGAATGCAGCCAAAGAATTTCAGTTGAGCATGCTTCATTAAGGATTAAGTCACATCGGCAGGTGCAACAAAACTGATCAAATCTGGTACTGCTATTAAGTCCAAATCATCTCATTTGAATAGCTGAATAGTCATTTGAATAGGCCATCTGAGCACAAAATCTCATCTGTGAACAGCAACCCATCTTGCATACTTACTGATTTCCTGCATCTTGGTTGTTTGTGATGCTTGGCAAAACCTCATTGATCTTTAATTACACTCACCCCAGTTTGTGTTGTTTTGGTTCTACTGATTTGCATTTTCTTTGAGAATATTGCATTGAACAAGTTGGGGGGAGCAACTGTTTTGGTAATACCTTGGAGTTTCAGCTGGTTTACATCACTCAAACATGTTAACCTTAAACTCAGCAGGTACCTCTTTTCCTTTTGCACTTCATTCCAAATTGATTGACTTGTTTAATACATTGAGGACAATGTTTGTTTTTAGTTGGGGGGGCACAATCTGAGTTTGTGGATGTGATAGTTTTTACTGAAATTTGCTGAATTGAGTGATTGGATATGATCAGAATGTTTTGAATATGATTTGGAATTGCTTGAATTGAATTAAGATCAGGCTTATGTCAGTTTGAGTTTGCATATGTTGAAAATTTGAAAAATTTTTTTTTTTTGGGAAATTTGGAAAAATTGCAAAAATTTCTTCTTGAATTAGTTATTCTTTTGAAATAATTTTCGAATCCTAGTTGTTGGCAAAACTTAATTTGAGTATTCTTAAGAAATGGAAAAGAATTTCTGGTTTTCTGGACACTGGAATTGCAAAGTGCTGATAACCTGTATTCGAATATGGGTCTGGGTATTCGAATATGATGTCAGTTTTAAATCCTGTATATACCCGTAAGTGGCCTCATTTAAGGTCCTGTTCTATTCCAATACGAGCCTTGGTGCCCACAACCCTGAAACCTTCACCATTCCACATCTTCCTCCAGCCTTTTACTTTCAGATTATTTGAGTGAGATTTTGAGTTGACATTGAAAGGAAGATTCAGATACAGAGCTGCGATTGAAGAAGCTAGGGTTTACAGCTTTGGAGAATTTCTGATAAAGGGTGAAAAATCAAGTGAAGCAAAATGCCACCAAAGAGGATGAAGAAGATGGCTTACAAAGGAAAGGCTAAGAGAAGGAGCATGAGGATTTTGAGCCAACATGGTAAGGGTTCTTCACTTGTTGTTCAGGAACCCATAACTTATGAACTGTCATCCTCTAAATCAGACCGTAGGTCTTCCTCTAGAACAGAATCATTCCATTCTGTAGGCAATGAGAGTTTGAGTGAGAGACATGATGCTCATGTCTCTAATGTTGAAAAGGAAAACTCTGTTGGAGTTCATGAGAATGTGCCGATTGAGGAACACACCTCTGCTCCTGAGGATGAGGTCCACACCTCTGAAAAGGTTCCTGAAGATGAACCTGAAGCACAACCTGGCCATGATCTGTTTGATGAGGGTTCTTTTGATAATTTGAGGTTTTCCAACAAAGCTTCAAAGCTGAAATTTGATGAGAATTACAGCAAGAGAGCTGTGTTGACTGAAAGAGGAATCAAATTGGAGGATTACAATGAACCACCCTATGAATTGTTAGAGTTATTTGAGCAAAGGGGCTGGGTACATTGGGTTACAACCAGTAGGAGGGCTGTGGTACCATATGTGAGGGAATTTTACTCAAATGCTGAACTGGGTATGATTCATGGGAGACCTGAGATAAACTCTAAGGTTAGAGGGAAGAGAATTAGTTTGAATCTTGAGAAGATTTCCTTCATAGGTCATTTGCCTGTTGAAAGGATACCCGAATCCACACCTAAACAAAAAGCAAAATGGGAGAAGCAATTGCATAAGGACAATTTGGCTAGGCTCTTCACAGCCAACCCTCGAGCTCAATGGACCACTTCTAGGATGTCCAAGTCAGGAATTACTCCCAAAAGTAATATCCTTCACATGCTGGTCTGTTCTTTATTTCTGCCCCATGCTTACAAGTCAACCATCACTCTTGAACAAGCCATAATTATGGGAAAGATGTTGTTAGGCATTCCCATAGATTTACCTTACCACATTTGGTTGGTTATTTCTCATGTGGTAGAGAAACCAGAATCCACTGCTGGGCTGCCTTTTGGAGGTTTAATTACAGAGATAATTGAGCACTTTTTGGGAATAGAGGAAGAGGCAGGAATGGCCATTGTGAAAGCTGCTCCTTTGATAGACAAAATATCCATGAATCGAAGTCGAGGACAATTGAAGAAGGCTACTCCACCTGCAGTTGAGAACAACCAGCAGTAGCCAGCAGAGGAGGAGGCAACTGAAGCAGCCCCCATGAGCACAGAGGAGAAGTTGAAATTAATCCAGAAAAATCAAGAAGTGCTGATGAGGGAAGTGAGTGAGCTGAGACAGGGGCAGCAGAAGCTTATTCGAATGGTGGAAAGCATATTCGAATGGAGTCAAGAAGGGAGAAATGCTTAATTTCAGTACTTCAGCCATGAGCCAGACTCTTTTGTCCTTGAAACCAGATTTTTGACAACAAATCTTCAGAATATTTCAAATATGTTTTGTCAACAATAGGATTTGGGTTAATGTTCCTGCTGTTTGTTTCTTTTGATTAGGATTAAGTTGTTTTGTTTTACTTTTGCTACCTAGAACTTTGAACTTTCTACTTGGAATGAATGAAATTTCTGTTTTCTTGGAATTAGTAATGTCATTTGCATAATTTGGATTGAGCTGAGTTGAAGTATGAAATTTTAAGAGTTGTTGTGGTTGCCATGTGTTTTTAAGTTGAAAAGTGTGTGAATGAATTTAGTTTGAGGATTGTTGATCTAACATTTGTCTTGAAGAATGAATTTATGAATGAATAATGTGTTTTATGGATTTCCAGATATAGTGGAGACTTAAAACCTGAAGTGAGATATTTGAGCCTTAAACTTTGTCATGAGAGACTTCATTTACTCTAAGGGCTTTCCAAAAGCTCAAGCTTTTTGCACTTCAAATTTCTTCAATAACTCCACTTATACTATTTTGCTTTGGGTGTTTGTGAAGTGATGGATGAATGGAACTAGACTTCTGATTCTTAACTTTTATGGTTGAATGGAATGAAATCATAGAAATGATATTAGGCCATTTTTCTTAACATTTGAGCTTGGAATGCCTTTCTTTGATGAACATCATCCTTGGAGCCAAGTTTGAGCTTTATTAGAGCATTCATACTTCTTTATTCTTACCACATCATACCTTTAACCATTGTGAATGCTCTTTAGCCTTCCCTAACAGATTGGAATACACTGAAAATATTAAGGAAGAGAAATGAACAACATTTTGGGAATTTGAGGTGAGAAGAAAGAAAATGAATGAAATGAGGAAAAGAGAATGTTAAGGGAAATTGTTGATAAAAAGAAAATCAAAAAGGTGGAAACTGTTTTACTTTTGAAAAAAAAAAAACATTCACTTGAGGTCAATTGCAAAAAAAAAAAAAAAAAAAAAAAAAAAAAAAGAGAGAGAAGAAGAAGAATTGGAGAAGGGTGGAAGAAAGTTTATTTCAGTGCTCCAAATCAGTTTTTGAATTCCTTATCCTTCCCTTCTATTACCTTATTAAACCTCATGGCCCCGTTACAACCCATTGCAAGTCCTAATTGATCTTTGAAAGAATTTTCATTCAATTGTGAAATTTAGGAATTAAGGAATCATGGTGAAAATTCTGAAATTATTTTGCTACATCATTCCTTCATGGAGTTATGCCAAGTCTAATTCTTTCTTGAATACATCGTTTTTGACTTGTTGATGCCACCTTCTAGAATTTGATGAACATTTACTCTTAATAGGGGCATCTTGAGTGAAACCTTGTGTGCTCTAGTTTCTTTGGAGTGAATTCCAAGGTGAGATTTGAAGTCAAAACTTGGGAATGAAATGGAATGCAAAGTTCAGGATTAAATGAAGTTCTAAAAGATGTATGTCAAGATTGATAGAGTTAAAAGCTGCTATTCATTCACATTCATTTCACACATTTGGCAAATTTCACATCTCTTATAAAATTTTAAATTTTAAACTTTGCTTATGAAAATTTTTGCTCATGATGTTGACTAATTCCATATGAATAGCTGAAATATCATTCGAAATTGAAATGAAATTAATGCTTTTGGATTTCTCTCCTATTTCTTCTATTTAGAAGCATTGCTAGGGACTAGTAATGTTGTAGTTGGGGGGTGTGTGATTGGACATCAATTGATACATATTTATACATTCAAATTACACTTGCACACATCATAAAAAGACATAAAATCTATGTTTTGTGCAGATTTCATCTCCATATCTCCAAAGTGGATTGTGTGTTGATTTCCATCACAAGAACAAGAAATTAAGCTACATTGAGGATGTTGAGAAGAAAGCATGCTGCACAACACATCAAAGGATTGAAGCTATTTCAGAAGAAGAAGAAAATTCAGTTGAAATCAGTGCAAAGAAATCAGAATCACTATTCTGGAAATTTCTGCAGCAGGGGATCGTATTCGAATATGGGTTTACTGTATTCGAATATGAGCTTCTTCACAGCAACGAATTCCATGTGACCCCAACTTCCCCACGTGATGTAATCTGCAATCCAGGGAGGGCAAATCAGGAAAAGATATAGGAGAGAGAAGAAGCCATCATGAGGGGAACATTCGGTTAGAGGAGAGAGAAAAAGATATAGGAGAGAGAAGGAAGAAAGGACCGACGGGAAACAGAGAGCATTCGGCTGGGAAGAATTTCAGATTGAGTAGATAGAGTTTGGGAGAGTTTTTTCATTGAGAATTCAGAGTTTTATATTGGAATTTTAATTCAGCATTGGAGTTTTGGAGATTTACACATTGAATTCATTCCAATTTCTGTAATCAGATTTTGAAGTCTAAATCCATTTAACTTTCAATTTCAGATTGCAATGTCTTCAAATCAGATTTCCATTTCTGCTTTTCTTCTTTTCAACATGCTCGGCTAAGTTTTCTTGAGCCAAGGCAAGGGTAATGCCCTTCCAATGAATCTCAAGTGGCCGAACTTCATGAATTTACCTTGAGTTTTTATGGTTATCAAATCAATTTGCAGCTGGGTGTCTTAGAACTCATTGATTCAAGACCCGATTAATCCAACTTTGTATATCCTATTGATGAGTTCATAGGTGTTGCTTAACTTAGAACTCTCATGACATTGTTGTATGTGGGTTGCTAGAATTAGAACTCCTATTGTCCTTAAAATAGGTTATGCACATTGAGTGTTTAATCCATGGTTTGTTTCAATTGAAATTAATTTTCTCAAATATCAGTACAAATTGATTTGGTAAATTTATAAGCTCTTGGCACTTGAAATTCATTTGGATTGGTATTAAACTTGCCTTGCTCAACCTTTTTATCATTTAATCTTTTAGTTTAAATTCACTTTGCTTTTGGAAAGTTAGTTCAAAATCATCAACCAACCAAATCAGATTTTAATTTTCTATTTTACATTTTTCTGTGAGTAGTGTTTTGCCAAATTAATCTCCATTAGAGTCATTCACTTCATTGCTCCCTAGATCCCTGTGGAAATGACCTGGGACTTACCAGTTATTTTGTGCTTCAACCACACCTTGCACTTGGGGGAAAACTTGTCTTGACTTACCTTACTTAACATTTTCTTTAACTTTGAATTTATAATCTGAATTTTCATTTGAGCTTTTATCTTGAAGTGAGGTAATTAAACAAGAACAAGCAGGTGCCTAGTTAGAGTAATATTTGTGTTCATTTTTTGTGTTTTAATGTGATCTGCGCATTTAAATTAAAACCGGCCAGAACTTGGTGCTCCGGTGTTCGCTTACAATGATATTTGTCTCCATCTTTTGTATTTTCACACGATCTATGAATCCAAATTTAAAATGGCTATAACTTGGCGCTCGATTGCCTAGTTAGAGTAATATTTTTCTTCATTCTTTTGTATTTTTATGTGATCTGCGCATTTAAATTTAAAACGGCCGAAACATGGTGCTTGGGTGTTCGATTACAAATATATTTTTCTTTATTTTTTTAATTCTTACGCGATGTACAAATCCAAATTAAAAACAACTATAATTTGGCGCTCGGGTGTCTGGTTAGAGTAATATTTTTGTTCATTTTTCATATTTTTCCGCGATCTGCACATCTAAATTAAAAAAGGACAAAATTTGGTGCTCGGGTGTCCAATTTCAATGACATTTATATTCATTTTTTATATTTTTACGCGGTCTACGAATCAAAATTAAAAACAACTAGAACTTGGCGCTCAGGTGTCTGGTTAGAGTAATGTTTGTTTTCATTTTTTATATTTTTACGTGATCTGTGCATTTAAATTAAAAACGACCAAAACTTGGCGCTTTGGTGTCCGATTACAATGATATTTGTCTTTATTTGTTCTATTTTTACGCGATCTACGAATCGAAATTAAAAACGGCTACAACTTGGCACTTGGGTGTCTTGTTAGAGCAATATTTTTCTTCATTTTTTTGTATTTTTACGTGATCTGCGCATTTAAATTTAAAACAGCCAAAACATGGTGCTTGGGTGTTCGATTACAATGATATTTGTCTTTATTTTTTTATTTTTTACGCGATCTACGAATCCAAATTAAAAACAGCTATAACTTTGTGCTCGGGTGTTTGATTGGAGTAATATTTTTATTCTGTTTTTGTATTTTTCCGTGATCTGCACATTTAAATTAAAAACGGCCAAAATTTGGTACTCGGGTGTCCAATTTCAATGACGTTTGCCTTCATTTTTAAAATTTTTACGCGATCTACGATTCGAAATTAAAAACGGCTAAAGCTTGCCGCCCGGGTGTCTGGTTAGAGTAATATTTGTACAGTTTCTGTATTTTTACGTAATCTACGCATTTAAATTAAAAATAACCAAAACTTGGCGTTCCGGTGTCCGATTACAATGTTATTTGTCTTTATTTATTCTATTTTTACGCGATCTACGAATCGAATTAAAAACGGCTACAACTTGGCGCTTGGGTGTCTTGTTAGAGTAATATTTTTGTTCATTTTTTGTATTTTTACATGATTCGCACATGTAAATTAAAAATGGCCAGAACCTGCCGCTCGGATGTCCGATTACAATGATATTTGTCTTTATTTTTTGTATTTCTACGCGATCTACGAATCTAAATTACAAACAGCTATAACTTGGCGCTCGGGTGTCCGGTTAGAATAATATTTTTGTATTTTTATGTGAACTGCGCATCTAAGTTAAAAACAGCCAAAACTTTGTGGCCGGGTGTCCGATTACAATGATATTTGTCGTCATTTATTCTATTTTTACGCGATCTACGCATCAGAATTAAAAACGGCCATAACTTGGTGCTCAGGTGTCTGGTTAGAGTAATATTTTTTTTCATTTTTTGTATTTTTCCATGATCTGGGCATTTAAATTAAAAACGACCCAAACTTGGTCGTCGAGTGTCCGATTAGAATGAGATTTATCTTGATTTTTTGTATTTTTACTTGATCTTAGAATCCAAATTAAAAAGGGCTATAACTTGCCACTTGGGTGTCCAGTTAGAGTCATATTTGTGTTCATTTTTTGTGTTTTAACGTGATCTGCGCATTTAAATTAAAATTGCCCAGAACTTGGTGCTCGAGTGTCTGATTACAAAGATATTTGTCTTCATTTTTTATATTTTACACGATCTATGAATCCAAATAAAAAGGGCTATATCTTGCCACTCGGGTGTCTAGTTGAGTAATATTTTTGTTCATTTTTTGTATTGTTACATGATCTTCGTATTTAAATTAAAAACAGTCAAAACTTGGTGCTCGGGCGTTCGATTGCAATGATATTTCTCTTCAATTTTTGTATTTTTACGTGATCTATGAATCCAAATTAAAAATGGCTGTAACTTGGCGCTCGTGTGTCTGGTTAAAGAAATATTTTTGTTCATTTTTTGTATTTTTACGTGATTTGTGCATCGGAATTAAAAACGGTTAAAACTTGGCGCTCGGGTGTCTAATTACGGTGATATTTGTCTTCTTTTTTTGTGTTTTTACACGATCTACGAGTCCAAATTAAAAACAGCTATAACATAACGCTCGAGTGTCTAGTTATAGTAATATTTTTCTTCATTTTTCTGTATTTTTATGTGATCTGCGCATTTAAATTAAAAATGACCAAAACTTGGTGCTCCGGTGTTCAATTACAATGTTATTTTGTCTTTATTATTTCAATTTTTACGCGATCTACGAATCAAAATTAAAAACGGCTATAACTTGGCGCTCGGGTGTCTGGTTAGAGTAATATTTTTGTTCATTTTTTGTATTTTTACGTGATCCGCGCTTCTAAATTAAAAACGACCAAAACTTGGCGCTCCGATGTCTTATTCATTGATATTTGTCTTTATTTTTTGTATTTTTGCGCGATTTATGAATCTTAATTACAAACTGCTATAACTTGGTGCTCGGGTGTCTAGTGAGAATAATATTTTTGTTCATTTTTTGAATTCTTATGTGATCTGTGCATCTAAATTAAAAACAGCCAAAACTTGGTGGCTGGGTGTCCGATTACAATGATATTTGTCGTAATTTATTGTACTTTTACGCGATGTACGAATCAAAATAAAAAATGGCTATAACTTGGCACTCGAGTGTCTAGTTAGAGTAATATTTTTTTTTCATTTTTTGTATTTTTCCGTGATCTGCGCATTAAAATTAAAAACGACCAAAACTTGGCGCTCAGGTGTCCAATTACAATGATATTTGTCTCGATTTTTTGTATTTTTATGCGATCTACGAATCCAAATTAAAAATGGCTATAACTTGCCGCCCGGGTGTCTAGTTAGAGTAATATTTGTGTTCATTTTTTGTGTTTTAACGTCATTTGGGCATTTAAATTAAAACTAGCCAGAACTTGGTGCTCGGGTGTCTGATTACAAAGATATTTCTCTTCATTTTTTGTATTTTACGCGATCTATGAATCCAAATAAAAAACGGCTATGTCTTGGCACTCGGGTGTCTAGTTGAGTAATATTTTTGTTCATTTTTTGTATTGTTACATGATCTTCGTATTTAAATTAAAAACGGTCAAAACTTGGTGCTCGGGCGTTCGATTGCAATGATATTTCTATTCAATTTTTGTATTTGTACGTGATCTATGAATCCAAATTAAAAATGGCTGTAACTTGGCGCTCGTGTGTTTGGTTAAATAAATATTTTTGTTCATTTTTTGTATTTTTACGTGATTTGTGTATCAGAATTAAAAACAGTTAAAACTTGGACGGGTGTCCGATTACGGTGATATTTGTCTTCATTTTTTGTGTTTTTACGCGATCTACGAATCCAAATTAAAAACAGCTATAACATAACGCTTGGGTGTCTAGTTAGAGTAATATTTTTCTTCATTTTCTGGTATTTTTATGTGATCTGCGCATTTAAATTTAAAATGGCCAAAACATGGTGCTTGGGCGTTCAATTACAATGATATTTGTCTTTATTTTTTCAATTCTTACATGATCTACAAATCCAAATTAAAAATAACTATAATTTGGTGCTCGGGTGTCAGGTTAGAGTAATATTTATGTTCATTTTTCGTATTTTTCCGCGATCTGCACATTTAAATTAAAAATGGCCAAATTTTGGTGCTCGCGTGTCCAATTTCAATGACATTTGTCTTGATTTTTTATATTTTTACGCGATCTACAGATCGAAATTAAAAAGGGCTAGAACTTGGCGCTCTGGTATCTGGTTAGAGTAATATTTGTTTTCATTTTTTGCATTTTTATGTGATCTATGCATTTAAATTAAAAACGACCAAAACTTAGCGCTCCGGTATCCGATTACAATGATATTTGTCTTTATTTATTCTATTTTTACGCAATCTATGAATCGAAATTAAAAATGGCTACAACTTGGCGCTTAGATGTCTTGTTAGAGTAATATTTTTGTTCATTTTTTGTATTTTTACATGATCTGCGCATGTAATTTAAAAACGGCCAAAACCTGCCGCTCGGATGTCCGATTACAATGATATTTGTCTTTATTTTTTGTATTTCTACAGGGATCTACGAATCTAAATTACAAATAGCTAAAACTTGGCGCTCGGGTGTCCGGTTAGAATAATATTTTTGTATTTTTACGTGAACTGCGCATCTAAGTTAAAAACAGCCAAAACTTTGTGGCCGAGTGTCCGATTACAATGATATTTGTCATCATTTATTCTATTTTTACGCGATCTACGAATCAAAATTAAAAACGGCCAGTAACTTGGTGCTCGGGTGTCTGGTTAGAGTAATATTTTTTTCATTTTTTGTATTTTTCAGTGATCTGGGCATTTAAATTAAAAACGACCAAAACTTGGTCGTCGGGTGTCCGATTACAATGAGATTTATCTCGATTTTTTGTATTTTTACTTGATCTAAGAATCCAAATTAAAAAGGGCTATAACTTGCCGCTCGGGTGTCTGGTTAGAGTAATATTTGTGTTCATTTTTTGTGTTTTAACGTGATCTACGCATTTAAATTAAAATCACCAAGAACTTGGTGCTCGAGTGTCTGATTACAAAGATATTTGTCTTCATTTTTTGTATTTTACGCGCTCTATGAATCCAAATAAAAAACGGCTATATCTTGGCACTCGGGTGTCTAGTTGAGTAATATTTTTGTTCATTTTTTGTATTGTTATGTGATCTTCGTATTTAAATTAAAAACGGTCAAAACTTGGTGCTCGGGTGTTCGATTGCAATGATATTTCTCATCAATTTTTGTATTTTATGTGATCTATGAATCCAAATTAAAAATGGCTGTAACTTGGTGCTTGTGTGTCTGGTTAAAGAAATATTTTTGTTCATTTTTTGTATTTCTACGTGATTTGTGCATCGGAATTAAAAACGGTTAAAACTTAGCGCTTGGGTGTTCGATTATGGTGATATTTGTGTTTTTTTTTTTTGGTAAGTATGGTGATATTTGTGTTCTTTTTTTTTTGTGTTTTTACGCGATCTACAAGTCCTAAATTAAAAACAGCTATAACATAACGCTCGAGTGTCTAGTTATAGTAATATTTTTCTTCATTTTTCTGTATTTTTACGTGATCTACGCATTTAAATTTAAAATGCCCAAAACATGGTGCTTGGGCGTCCGATTACAATGATATTTGTCTTTATTTTTTTAATTATTACGCGAGCTACGAATTCAAATTAAAAACAGCTATAATTTTGCGCTCGGGTCTCTGGTTAGAGTAATATGTTTATTCAGTTTTTGTATTTTTCCATGATCTACACATTTAAATTAAAAACGGCCAAAATTTGGTGCTCAGGTGTCCAATTTCAATGACATTTGTCTTCATTTTTTATATTTTTACTGCGATCTACGAATCGAAATTAAAAATGGCTAGAACTTGCCGCTCGGGTGTCTGGTTAGAGTAATATTTGTTCATTTTTTTGTATTTTTACGTGATTTGTGCATTTAAATTAAAAACGACCAAAAATTGGTGCTCCGGTGTCCGATTACAATGTTATTTGTCTTTATTATTTCTATTTTTATGCGATTTACGAAACGAAATTAGAAACGGCTATAATTTGGCGCTCGAGTGTCTGGTTAGAGTGATATTTTTGTTCATTTTTTGTATTTTTACATGATCCGCGCTTTCAAACTACAAATGATCAAAACTTGGAGCTCCAATGTCCGATTCATTGATATTTGTCTTTATTTTTTGTATTTTTACGCGATCTATGAATCTTAATTACAAACAGTTATAACTTGGTGCTCGGGTGTCTGGTGAGAATAATATTTTTGTTCATTTTTTGAATTTTTATGTGATTTGTGCATCTAAATTAAAAACAGCTAAAACTTGGTGGCCGAGTGTTCGATTACAATGATATTTGCCGTCATTTATTGTATTTTTATGCGAATCTACGAATCAAAATTAAAAATGGCTATAACTTGGCGCTCGAGTGTCTGGTAAGAGTAGTAATTTGTTTTTCATTCTTTGTATTTTTCCGTGATCTGTGCATTAAAATTAAAAACGACCAAAACTTGGCGCTCGGGTGTCCGATTACAATGATATTTGTCTCAATTTTTTGTATTCTTACGCGATCTATGAACACAAATTAAAAATGGCTATAACTTGCCGCTCAGGTGTCTAGTTAGAGTAATATTTGTGTTCAATTTTTGTGTTTTAACGTCATTTGCGCATTTAAATTAAAACTAGCCAGAACTTGGTGCTCGGGTGTCTGATTACAAAGATATGTCTTCATTTTTTGTATTTTATGCGATCTATGAATTCAAATAAAAAACGGCCATGTCGTGGCACTTGGGTGTCTAGTTGAGTAATATTTTTGTTCATTTTTTGTATTGTTACGTGATCTTTGTATTTAAATTAAAAACGGTCAAAACTTGGTGCTCGGGCGTTTGATTGCAACGATATTTCTATTTAATTTTTGTATTTTTACGTGATCTATGAATCCAAATTAAAAATGGCTGTAACTTGGCACTCGTGTGTCTGGTTAAAGAAATATTTTTGTTCATTTTTTGTATTTTTACATGATTTGTGCATCGGAATTAAAAACGGTTAAAACTTGGCGCTCGAGTGTCCAATTACGGTGATATTTGTCCTTCATTTTTGTGTTTTTACGTGATCTACGAATCCAAATTAAAAACAGCTATAACATAACGCTTGGGTGTCTAGTTAGAGTAATATTTTCTTCATTTTCTTGTATTTTTACGTGATCTGCGCATTTAAATTTAAAACGGCCAAAACATGGTGCTTGGGTGTCCGATTACAATGATATTTGTCTTTATTTTTTTTATTTTTACGCGATCTACGAATCCAAATTAAAAATAGCTATAACTTTGTGCTCGGGTGTTTGGTTAGAGTAATGTTAGAGTAATATTTTTATTCAATTTTTGTATTTTTTCATGATCTGCACATTTAAATTAAAAACGGCCAAAATTTGGTACTTGGGTGTCCAATTTCAATGACATTTGTCTTCATTTTTTAAATTTTTACGAGATCTACGATTCGAAATTAAAAACGGTTAGAACTTGCCGCCCGGGTGTCTGGTTAGAATAATATTTGTACAGTTTCTGTATTTATACGTGATCTGCGCATTTAAATTTAAAATGACCAAAACTTGGCGCTCCGGTGTCCGATTACAATGTTATTTGTCTTTATTTATTCTATTTTTACGCGATCTACGAATCGAAATTAAAAACAGCTACAACTTGGCACTTGGGTGTCTTGTTAGAGTAATATTTTTGATCATTTTTTGTATTTGTACATGATCCGCGCATGTAAATTAAAAAGGGCCAAAACCTGCCAGCTCAGATGTCTGATTACAATGATATTTGTCTTTATTTTTTGTATTTTTACGTGATCTACGAATCTAAATTACAAACAGCTATAACTTGGCACTCGGGAGTCCAGTTAGAATAATACTTTTGTTCATTTTTTGTATTTTTACGTGAGCTGCTTATCTAAGTTAAAAATAGCCAAAACTTTGTGGCCGGGTGTCCGATTACAATGATATTTGTCGTCATTTATTCTATTTTTACGCGATCTACGAATCAAAATTAAAAAACGGCCATAACATGGTGCTCGGGTGTCTAGTTAGAGTAATATTTTTTTTCATTTTTTGTATTTTTCCGTGATCTGAGTATTTAAATTAAAAACGACCAAAACTTGGTCATTGGGTGTCCGATTACAATGAGATTTATCTCGATTTTTTGTATTTTTTGTTGATCTAAGAATCCAAATTAAAAACGGCTATAACTTGCCGCTCGGGTGTCTAGTTAGAGTAATATTTGTGTTCATTTTTTGTGTTTTAACGTGATCTACGCATTTAAATTAAAACCGCCCAAAACTTGGTGCTCGAGTGTCTGATTACAAAGATATTTATCTTCATTTTTTGTATTTTACGTAATCTATGAATCCAAATAAAAAACAGCTATATCTTGGCACTAGGGTGTCTAGTTGAGTAAGATTTTTGTTCATTTTCTGTATTGTTACGTGATCTTCGTATTTAAATTAAAAACGGTCAAAACTTCGTGCTCGAGCGTTCGATTGCAATGATATTTCTCTTCAATTTTTGTATTTTTACGTGATCTATGAATCCAAATTAAAAATGGCTGTAACTTGGCGCTCGTGTGTCTGGTTAAAAAAATAGTTTTGTTCATTTTTTGTATTTCTTCGTGATTTGTGCATCGGAATTAAGAACGGTTAAAACTTGGTGCTTGGGTATCCGATTACGGTGATATTTGTCTTTTTTTTTTGTGTTTTTACGCGATCTACAAGACCAAATTAAAAACTGCTATAACATAACGCTCGAGTGTCTAGTTATAGTAATATTTTTCTTCATTTTTCTGTATTTTTACGTGATCTACGCATTTAAATTTAAAACGACCAAAACATGATGCTTGGGTGTCCGATTACAATGATATTTGTCTTAATTTTTTAATTTTTATGCAATCTACGAATCCAAATTAAAAACAGCTATAACTTTGCGCTCAGGTGCCTGGTTAGAGTAATATTTTTATTCCGTTTTTGTATTTTTTCGTGAGCTGCACATTTAAATTAAAAACGACCAAAATTTGGTGCTCGGGTGTCCAATTTCAATGACATTTGTCTTCATTTTTTATATTTCTACGCGATCTATTAATCGAAATTAAAAACGGCTAGAACTTGCCGCTCAGGTGTCTGGTTAGAGTAATATTTGTTCGTTTTTTGTATTTTTACGTGATCTGTGCATTTAAATTAAAAATGACCAAAACTTGATGCTCCAGTGTCCGATTACAATGTTATTTGTCTTTATTGTTTCAATTTTTACGCGATCTACGAATCGAAATTAAAACGGCTATAACTTGGCGCTCGGGTGTTTGGTTAGAGTAATAGTTTTGTTCATTTTTTGTATTTCTACGTGATCTGCGCTTTTAAATTAAAAACGATCCAACTTGGCACTCCGATGTCCGATTCATCGATATTTGTCTTTATTTTTTTGTATTCTTACGCGATCTATGAATCTTAATTACAAACAGCTGTAACTTGGTGCTCGGGTGTCTGGTGAGAATAATATTTTTGTTCATTTTTTGAATTTTGATCTGTGTATCTAAATTAAAAATAGCCAAGACTTGGTGGCCGGGTGTCCGATTACAATGATATTTGTCGTCATTTATTGTACTTTTACGTGGTCTACGAATTGAAATTAAAAATGGCTATAACTTGGCACTCGAGTGTCTGGTTAGAGTAATATTTTTGTTTCACTTTTTGCATTTTTCTGTGATCTGCGCATTAGAATTAAAAACGACCAAAACTTGGCGCTCGGGTGTCCGATTACAATGATATTTGTCTCGATTTTTTGTATTTTTATGCGATCTACGAATCCAAATTAAAAATGGCTGTAACTTGCCGCTCGGATGTCTAGTTAGAGTAATATTTGTGTTCATTTTTTGTGTTTTAACGTCATTTGCGCATTTAAATTAAAACTAGCCAGAACTTGGTACTCGGGTGTCTGATTACAAAGATATTTGCCTTCATTTTTTGTATTTTACGCGATCTATGAATCCAAATAAAAAACGGCTATATCTTGGCACTCGGGTGTCTAGTTGAGTACAATTTTTGTTCATTTTTTGTATTGTTATGTGATCTTTGTATTTAAATTAAAAACGGTCAAAACTTGTTGCTCGGGCGCTCGATTGCAACGATATTTCTATCCAATTTTTGTATTTTTACGTGATCTAAGAATCCAAATTAAATATGGCTGTAACTTGGCGCTTGTGTATCTGGTTAAATAAATATTTTTGTTCATTTTTTGTATTTTTACGTGATTTGTGCATCGGAATTAAAAACGGTTAAAACTTGGTACTCAGGTGTCCGATTACGGTGTTATTTGTCTTCTTTTTGTGTTTTTATGCGATCTACGAATCCAAATTAAAAATAGCTATAACATAATGCTTGGGTGTCTAGTTAAAGTAATATTTTTCTTCATTTTTTTGTACTTTTACGTGATCTGCGCATTTAAATTTGAAACGGCCAAAATATGGTGCTTGGATGTCCGATTACAATGATATTTGTCTTTATTTTTTTAACTTTTACGCGATCTACGAATCCAAATTAAAAATAGCTATAACTTTGCGCTCGGGTGTTTGGTTAGAGTAATATTTTTATTCAGTTTTTGTATCTTTCCGTGATCTACACATTTAAATTAAAAACGGTCAAAATTTGGTACTCGGGTGTCCAATTTCAATGACATTTGTCTTCATTTTTTAAATTTTTACGCGATCTAGGATTCGAAATTAAAAACGGCTAGAACTTGCCACCCGGGTGTCTGGTTAGAGTAATATTTGTACAGTTTCTGTATTTTTACGTGATCTGCGTATTTAAATTAAAAACGACCAAAACTTGGCGTGTCGGTGTCTGATTACAATGTTATTTGTCTTTATTTTTTCTATTTTTATGCGATCTACGAATCGAAATTAAAAACGGCTACAACTTAGCGCTTGGGTGTCTTGTTAGAGTAATATTCTGTTCATTTTTTGTATTTTTACATGATGCGCGCATGTAAATTAAAAAGGGCCAAAACCTCCCGCTTGGATGTCTGATTACAATGATATTTGTCATTATTTTTTGTATTTTTACGTGATCTACGAATCTAAATTACAAACAGCTATTACTTGGCGCTCAGGTGTCCGATTAGAATAATATTTTTGTTCATTTTTTGTATTTTTACGTGAACTTCGCATCTAAGTTAAAAACAACCAAAACTTTGTGGTCGCGTGTCCGATTACAATAATATTTGTCATCATTTATTCTATTTTTATGCAATCTACAAATCAAAATTATAAACGGCCATAACTTGGTGCTTGGGTGTCTGGTTAGAGTAATATTTTTTTCATTTTTTGTATTTTTCAGTGATCTGGGCATTTAAATTAAAAACGACCAAAATTCGTCGTCGGGTGTCCGATTACAATGAGATTTATCTCGATTTTTTATATTTTTACTTGATCTAAGAATCCAAATTAAAAACGGCTATAACTTGCCGCTCGGGTGTCTAGTTAGAGTAATATTTGTGTTCATTTTTTGTGTTTTAACGTGATCTGCGCATTTAAATCAAAATCGCCCTAGAACTTGGTGCTCGAGTGTCTGATTACAAAGATATTTGTCTTCATTTTTTGTATTTTACACGCTCTATGAATCCAAATAAAAAACGGCTATATCTTGGCACTTAGGTGTCTAGTTGAGTAATATTTTTGTTCATTTTTTGTATTGTTACGTGATCTTCGTATTTAAATTAAAAACAGTCAAAACTTGGTGCTCGGGCGTTCGATTGTAATGATATTTCTCTTCAATTTTTGTATTTTTACGTGATCTATAAATCCAAATTAAAAATGGCTGTAACTTGGCGCTCGTGTGTCTGGTTAAAGAAATATTTTTGTTCATTTTTTGTATTTCTACGTGATTTGTGCATCAGAATTAAAAACGGTTAAAACTTCGCGCTCGGGATTCCGATTACGGTGATATTTGTCTTCCTTTTTTGTGTTTTTACGCGATCTACGAGTCCAAATTAACAACAGCTATAACTTAACGCTTGAGTGTCTAGTTATGGTAATATATTTCTTCAGTTTTCTGTATTTTTACGTGATCTACGCATTTAAATTTGAAATGGCCAAAACATGGTGCTTGGGTGTCCGATTACAATGATATTTGTTTTTATTTTTTTAATTTTTACGTGATCTACGAATCCAAATTAAAAATAGCTAAACTTTGAGCTCGAGTGTCTGGTTAGAGTAATATGTTTATTCAGTTTTTTATTTTTCTGTGATCTACACATTTAAATTAAAAACGGCCAAAATTTGGTGCTCGAGTGTCCAATTTCAATGACATTTGTCTTCATTTTTTATATTTTTATGCGATCTACGAATCGAAATTAAAAACGGCTAGAACTTGGCACTCGGGTGTCTGGTTAGAGAAATATTTGTTCATTTTTTGTATTTTTATGTGATCTACGCATTTAAATTAAAAATGACCAAAACTTTGTGCTCCGGTGTTCGATTACAATGTTATTTGTCTTTATTATTTCTATTTTTACGCGATCTACGAATCTAAATTACAAACAGCTATAACTTGGCGCTCAGGTGTCCGGTTAGAATAATATTTTTGTATTTTTACGTGAACTGCGCATCTAAGTTAAAAACAGCCAAAACTTTGTGGCCGGGTGTCCGATTACAATGATATTTGTCGTCATTTATTCTATTTTTACGCGATCTACGAATCAAAATTAAAAATGGGCATAATTTGGTGCTCGGGTGTCGGTTTAGAGTAATATTTTGTTTCATTTTTTGTATTTTTCCACGATCTGGGCATTTAAATTAAAAACGACCAAAACTTGGTCGTCGGGTGTCCGATTACAATGAGATTTATCTCGATTTTTTGTATTTTTAGTTCATCTAAGAATCCAAATTAAAAACGGCTATAACTTGCCGCTCAGTTAGTCTAGTTCGAGTAATATTTGTGTTCATTTTGTGTTTTAACGTGATCTGCGCATTTAAATTAAAACCGCCCAGAACTTGGTGCTCGAGTGTCTGATTACGAAGATATTTGTCTTCATTTTTTGTACTTTACGCGATCTATGAATCCAAATAAAAAACGGCTATATCTTGGCACTCAGGCGTCTACTTGAGTAATATTTTTGTTCATTTTTTGTATTGTTACGTGATCTTCGTATTTAAATTAAAAACGGTCAAAACTTGGTGCTCGGGCGTTCAATTGCAATGATATTTCTCTTCAATTTTTGTATTTTTACGTGATCTATGACTCCAAATTAAAAATGACTATAACTTGGCGCTCATGTGTCTGGTTAAAGAAATATTTTTGTTCAGTTTTTGTATTTTTACGTGATTTGTGCATCAGAATTAAAAACGGTTAAAACTTCGCGCTCGGGATTCCGATTACGGTGATATTTGTCTTCTTTTTTTGTGTTTTTACGCGATCTACGAGTCCAAATTAAAAATAGCTATAACTTAACGCTCGAGTGTCTAGTTATAGTAATATTTTTCTTTATTTTTCTGTATTTTTACGTGATCTGCACATTTAAATTTAAAACGGCCAAAACATGGTGCTTGGGTGTCCGATTATAATGATATTTGTCTTTATTTTTCTAATTTTTACGTGATCTACGAATCCAAATTAAAAATAGCTATAACTTTGCGCTCGAGTGTCTGGTTAGAGTAATATTTTTATTTAGTTTTTGTATTTTTCCGTGATCTACATATTTAAATTAAAAACGGCCAAAATTTGGTGCTCGGGTGTCCAATTTCAATGACATTTGTCTTCATTTTTTATATTTTTACGCGATCTACGAATCGAAATTAAAAAGGGCTAAAACTTGGCACTCGGGTGTCTGGTTAGAGTAATATTTGTTCATTTTTTTTATTTTTACATGATCTGCGTGTTTAAATTACAATTGACCAAAACTTGGTGCTCCGATGTCCAATTACAATGTTATTTGTCTTTACTATTTCTATTTTTATGCGATCCACGAATCGAAATTAAAAACGGCTAGAACTTGCCGCTCGGGTGTCTGGTTAGAGTAATATTTGTTCATTTTTTGTATTTTTACGTGATCCGCACTTTTAAATTAAAAACGACCAAAACTTGGCGCTCCGATGTCCGATTTAATGATATTTGTCTTTATTTTTTGTATTTTTACGCGATCTACGAGTCTAAATTACAAACAGCTATAACTTGGTGCTCGGGTGTCTGGTTAGAATAATATTTTTGTTCACTTTTTGAATTTATTACGTGATCTGCGCATCTAAATTAAAAACGGCCAAAACTTGGCGTCCGGGTGTCCGATTACAATGATATTTGTCGTCATTTATTGTATTTTTATGTGATCTACGAATCAAAATTAAAAATGGCTATAACTTGGCGCTCGAGTGTCTGGTTAGAGTAATAATTTTTTTTCATTTTTTTGTATTTTTCCGTCATCTGCGCATTAAAATTAAAAACGACCAAAACTTGGCGCTCGGGTGTCTGATTACTGATTACACTTGAAAAGTGTGATTACAAACTCCACATTTTGATACTCATTGATGCATTTAAGTAGTTAATTTCAAAGTTTTATCGTTATTTTATTATTTATAGTGTTTATTCTCTTAATTGCAGGTAAAAGGAGAAAATACGTGAGATTGACAGTGTTGAAAGTGGCTTCCGAGGAGGAAAAAATGGTCCAAAGTTCAAGATAGTTGAAGTGGTGTGCAGCTGAAGTTCCAGCTCGACACCTTGTCAGTATTTAGACCATAACTTTTCACTTACAACTCGGATTGACCTGATTCTTTTTGGGTTGGAAAGAAGACTCAAAGGGCTACAACTTTCGTGCTTTAGCCGAAGCCTGAATCGATCGTTTTCGAGGTCAAAATCGCAGTGGCAGTTGAGGACAGAAAGCTGTCAGAAGCAGCAAACGAGAAGCAGAACTTGAAGAACAAAGTTTCTGTGGTCCGGACCACCTGCCAAACGGTCCGGACCACAGTGTGTTATGCGCGCGCGGCTTCACTCCGTCTTTTAGGGTTTTCTTTGCAACTTCTTTATAACATCTGCTACATGGCCGACCCAAGGAGCCCTAGTTTTTAGTTCTACATACTTTAGGAACCTTTTTTTCATATTTTCAGATACTTTGAGAGTTTTAGAATAGCTTTTTTAGAGAGTTTTCAATTACTTGTCTTGTTTATGGAGTTGTTCGATGTTTGGTTATTCTTCGCTGCACTGCTCTTTCATTACGTAGTTTCAGAGTTGCTTGCCGTGTAAGTTGACTTTCGTTTCGTTAATTTAATATATGATTTATTATTTTCTAGTGGTAGATCTAATGTTTATGCTTTCGTTTATTGTTTTCGTTTCGTTTAAAATCATGCTAGAGTAGAAACCCTAGTTCTTGATTCACTGAATCAATGAAGGGTGATTCGTTATAAGTTAAGGGATGAACGTAGATCCTTCGCATGGGTTTTGAAAACCTATGTGAAGTGATCTACAATTTTCAAATCCGATTTGTTTGTTTAGAAAACTTTTTAACTCAAATGTTTTTATCATAAAATATTTCCAGTTTTATTTTCCATAATGAAACGTGAGTTTAAAACTGTGTATCGAGAAATTTTGGAATGTATTGAAAATCTTTCCCAATCTATAGATCCTTTGACGTGAACTATAGATTGTATTTTAAATCATCCCTTGGCAAAATAACGAATTACCTGGAATTGTGAAAGTTGAATCAAGAACTCTTTTAAATATTATTGTCTTAAGTTAAATCACTTTTGCTTGAATTGATTGCATTGCAAGTTCTAAATTAGAATAGCTTTTAATTTGAAAATATTCAATTCTCTTTACATTTAAGTTCAGTAACTTTAAATTGCTAAGTTATTTCAAAGTAGTTTGCATTCTAGTTTAAATATCCCTTTAATCAGTTTGTTTCTTGTTTAATCCTTCAATTTGCAATTCTCTTAAATCCAATTTAATTCAATTGATATCTCAATTCACATTTAAACCTAAAATTCATATTTGAACTTAGAAACTGAAACATATAGGCTCCCTGTGGATTCGACCTCGGACTCACCGAGATTAAAACTACACCGCACACCCTTGCACTTGGGGGTTAATTAGCACTGCACTATTTACGAGCGGTCAATGATATTTGTCTCGATTTTTTGTATTGTTACGCGATCTACGAATCGAAATTTAAAATGGCTATAACTTGGCGTTCGGTTGTCTAGTTAGAGTAATATTTTTCTTCATTTTTTTTGTATTTTTATGTGATCTGCGCATTTAAATTTAAAACGGCCAAGATATGGTGCTTGGGCGTTCGATTACAATGATATTTGTCTTTATTTTTTCAATTCTTACGCGATCTACAAATCCAAATTAAAAATAACTATAATTTGGTGCTCGGGTGTCTGGTTAGAGTAATATTTTTGTTCATTTTTCGTATTTTTCTGCGATCTGCACATTTAAATTAAAAATTGCCAAAATTTGGTCCTCGGGTGTCCAATTTCAATGACATTTGTCTTCTTTTTTTATATTTTTACGCGATCTACGAATCGAAATTAAAAACGACTAGAACTTGGTGCTCGGGTGTCTGGTTAGAGTAATATTTGTTTTCATTTTTTGTATTTTTATGTGATTTGTGCATTTAAATTAAAAACGACCAAAACTTAGCGCTCCGGTGTCCGATTACAATGATATTTGTCTTTATTTATTCTATTTTTACGCGATCTACGAATTGAAATTAAAAACGGCTACAACTTGGCGCTTGGGTGTCTTGTTAGAGTAGTATTTTTGCTCATTTTTTGTATTTTTACATGATCCGCGCATGTAAATTAAAAACGGCCAAAACCTGCCGCTCGGATGTCCGATTACAATGATATTTGTCTTTATTTTTGTATTTTTACGCGATCTATGAATCTAAATTACAAATAGCTATAACTTGGCGCTCGGGTGTCCGGTTAGAATAATATTTTTGTTCATTTTTTGTATTTTTACGTGAACTACGCATCTAAGTTAAAAACAGCCAAAACTTTGTGGCCGGGTGTCCGATTACAGTGATATTTGTCGTCATTTGTTCTATTTTTACGCAATCTACGAATCAAAATTAAAAATGGCCATAACTTGGTGCTCGGGTGTCGGTTTAGAGTAATATTTTGTTTCATTTTTCGTATTTTCCACGATCTGGGCTTTTAAATTAAAAACGATCAAAACTTGGTCGTCAAGTGTCCGATTACAATGAGATTTATCTCGATTTTTTGTATTTTTAGTTGATCTAAGAATCCAAATTAAAAACGGCTATAACTTGCTGCTCGGTTGTCAAGTTAGAGTAATATTTGTGTTCATTTTGTGTTTTAACGTGATCTGCGTATTTAAATTAAAACCGCCCAGAACTTGGTGCTCGAGTGTCTGATTACAAAGATATTTGTCTTCATTTTTTGTACTTTACGCGATCTATGAATCCAAATAAAAAACGGCTATATCTTGGCACTCGGGTGTCTAGTTGAGTAATATTTTTGTTCATTTTTTGTATTGTTACATGATCTTCGTATTTAAATTAAAAACGGTCAAAACTTCGTGCTCGGGTGTTCGATTGCAATGATATTTCTCTTCAATTTTTGTATTTTTACGTGATCTATGAATCTAAATTGAAAATGGCTGTAACTTGGCGCTCGTGTGTCTGGTTAAAAAAATATGTTTGTTCATTTTTTGTATTTTTACGTGATTTGTGCATCAGAATTAAAAACGGTTAAAACTTCGTGCTCGGGATTCCGATTACGGTGATATTTGTCTTTTTTTTTGTGTTTTTACGCGATCTACGAGTCCAAATTAAAAACAACTATAACTTAACGCTCGAGTGTCTAGTTATAATAATATTTTTCTTCATTTTTCTGTATTTTTACGTGATCTGCGCATTTAAATTTAAAACGGCCAAAACATGGTGCTTGGGTGTCCGATTACAATAACATTTGTCTTCATTTTTTATATTTTTACGCGATCTACGAATCGAAATTAAAAACGGCTAGAACTTGGCGCTCGGGTGTCTGGTTAGAGTAATATTTGTTCTTTTTTTGTATTCTTACGTGATCTGCGCATTTAAATTACAATTGACCAAAACTTGGTGCTCCGGTGTCCGATTACAATGTTATTTGTCTTTACTATTTCTATTTTTACGCGATCTACGAATCGAAATTAAAAACGGCTAGAACTTGCTGCTCGGGTGTCTGGTTAGAGTAATATTTTTTTTCACTTTTTGTATTTTTCCGTGACTGGGCATTTAAATTAAAAACGACCAAAACTTGGTCGTCGGGTGTCCGATTACAATGAGATTTATCTCCATTTTTGTATTTTTACTTGATCTAAGAATCCAAATTAAAAACGGCTATAACTTGCCACTCGGTTGTCTAGTTAGAGTAATATTTGTGTTCATTTTTTGTGTTTTAACGTGATCTGCACATTTAAATTAAAACTGCCCAGAACTTGGTGCTCGAGTGTCTGATTACAAAGATATTTGTCTTCATTTTTTGTATTTTACACTATCTATGAATCCAAATAAAAAACGGCTATGTCTTGGCAATCGGGTGTCTAGTTGAGTAATATTTTTGTTCATTTTTTGTATTGTTACATGATCTTCGTATTTAAATTAAAAACGGTCAAAACTTGGTGCTCGGCGTTCGATTGCAACGATATTTTATTCAATTTTTGTATTTTTATGTGATCTATGAATCCAAATTAAAAATGACTGTAACTTGGCGCTCGTGTATCTGGTTAAATAAATATTTTTGTTCATATTTTGTATTTTTACGTGATTTGTGCATCAGAATTAAAAACGGTTAAAACTTGGCGCTCGGGTGTCCGATTACGGTGATATTTATCTTCATTTTTTGTGTTTTTACGTGATCTACGAATCCAAATTAAAAACGGTTATAACATAACGCTCGAGTGTCTAGTTATAGTAATATTTTTCTTCATTTTTTTGTATTTTTACGTGATCTGCACATTTAAATAAAAACAACCAAAACTTGGCTCTCCGGTGTCCGATTACAATGATATTTGTCTTTATTTTTTTTATTTTTACGCGATCTACGAATCGAAATTAAAAATGGTTATAACTTGGCACCTGGCTGTCTGGTTAGAGTAATATTTTTGTTCATTTTTTGTATTTCTGCGTGATCCGCGCATGTAAATTAAAAACGGCCAAAACCTGACACTCGTGTGTCTAATTAGAATGATATTTGTTTTTATCTTTTATATTTCTACGTGATCTACGAATCTAAATTACAAACAGCTATTAATTGACGCTCGGGTGTCTGGTTAGATTATATTTTGTTTATTATTTATTTTTGTATGTGATCTGCGCATCTAAATTCAAAACGGCCAAAACTTGGTGGCCGGGTGTCCGATTACAATGATATTTGTTGTCATCTATTGTATTTTTACGTGATCTACGAATCCTAATTAAAAATGGCTATAAGTTGGTGCTTAGGTGTCCGGTTAGAGTAATATTTTGTTTATTTTTTGTACTTTAACGTGATCTATGCATTTAAATTAAAAACGACCAAAACTTGGCGCTCGAGTGTCTGATTACAATGATATTTTTCTTCATCTTTTGTATTTTTGGGCGATCTACGAATACAATTTCATACGGCTATAACTTGGCACTCGGGTGTCTGGTTAGAGCAATATTTTTGTTCGTTTTTTGTATTTTATATGGTCTGCATATTTAAATTAAAAAGGGCCAAAATCTTGGTGCTTGGGTGTCCGATTACAATGATATTTGTCGTTATTTTTTTTTATTTTTGTGCAATCTACGAATCCAAATTAAAAATGTCTATAATTTGCCGCTCGAGTGTCTGGTTCGAGTAATGTTTTTGTTCATTTTTTGCATTTTTACGTGATCTGTGCAATTAAATTTAAAACGGCCAAAACTTGGTGCTCGGGTATCCGATTATAATGATATTTATCTCCATTTTTTGTATTTGTACGCGATCTACGAATCCAAATTAAAAACGGCTATATCTTGGCGCTTGGGTGTCTAGTTAGAGTAATATTTTTGCTCATTTTTTGTAATTTTATGTGATCTTCGTATTTAAATTAAAATGGCCAAAACTTGGTGCTCGGGTATTCGATTACAAATAATATTTATCCTCAATTTTTGTATTTTTATGCGATCTATGAATCAAAATTAAAAACGACTATAACTTGGCACTCGAGCGTCTGGTTAGAGTAATTTTTTTGTTCATTTTTTGTATTTTAACGTGATCTGTGCATTTAAATTAAAAATAGCTAGAACTTGGTGCTCAGGTGTCTGGCTAAAGTAATATTTGTCTTTTTTTTTTTGTATTTTTACGCGATCTACGAATCCAAATTAAAAACTACTATAACTAAGCGCTTGTGTGTCTTGTTAGAGCAATATTTTTGTTCATTTTTTGCATTTTTCTGTGATCTACACATTTAAATTAAAAAGGGTGAAAATTTGGTGCTCGAGTGTCCAATTTCAATGACATTTGTCTTCATTTTTTGTATTTTTACGCAATCTACGAATCGAAATTAAAAACGGCTAGAACATAGTGCTCTGGTGTCTGGTTAGAGTAATTTTTTTGATCATTTTTTGTATTTCTACGTGATCCGCGCATATAAATTAGAAACGACCAAGACCTAGCACTCAGATGTCAGATTACAATGATATTTGTCTTTATTTTTTGTATTTTTACGTGATCTACAAACCTAAATTGCAAACAGCTATAACTTGGTGCTCAGGTGTCTGGTTAGAATAATATTTTTGTTCATTTTTTGTATTTTTACATGATCTGCGCATCTAAATTAAAAACGGCCAAAATTTGGTGCTCGGGTGTCCAATTTCAATGACATTTGTCTTCATTTTTTATATTTTTACGCGATCTACGAATCGAAATTAAAAACGGCTAAAACTTGGCGCTCGGGTGTCTGGTTAGAGTAATATTTGTTCATTTTTTGTATTTTTACGTGATTGCGCATTTAAATTACAATTGACCAAAACTTGGTGCTCTGGTGTCCGATTACAATGTTATTTGTCTTTACTATTTCTATTTTTATGCGATCTACGAATCGAAATTAAAAACGGTTAGAACTTGCCGCTCGGGTGTCTGGTTAGAGTAATATTTTTTTTCACTTTTTGTATTTTTCCGTGATCTGGGCATTTAAATTAAAAACGACCAAAACTTGGTCGTCGGGTGTCCGATTACAATGAGATTTATCTCCATTTTTGTATTTTTACTTGATCTAAGAATCCAAATTAAAAACGGCTATAACTTGCCACTCGGTTGTCTAGTTAGAGTAATATTTGTGTTCATTTTTTGTGTTTTAACGTGATCTGCACATTTAAATTAAAACTGCCCAGAACTTGGTGCTCGAGTATCTGATTACAAAGATATTTGTCTTCATTTTTTGTATTTTACACTATCTATGAATCCAAATAAAAAACGGCTATGTCTTGGCAATCGGGTGTCTAGTTGAGTAATATTTTTGTTCATTTTTTGTATTGTTACATGATCTTCGTATTTAAATTAAAAACGGTCAAAACTCGGTGCTCGGCGTTCGATTGCAACGATATTTCTATTCAATTTTTGTATTTTTATGTGATCTATGAATCCAAATTAAAAATGACTGTAACCTGGCACTCGTGTATCTGGTTAAAGAAATATTTTGGTTCATTTTTTGTATTTTTACGTGATTTGTGCATCAGAATTAAAAACGGTTAAAACTTGGCGCTCGGGGTGTCCGATTACGGTGATATTTATCTTCATTTTTTGTGTTTTTACGTGATCTACGAATCCAAATTAAAAACGGTTATAACATAACGCTCGAGTGTCTAGTTATAGTAATATTTTTCTTCATTTTTTTGTATTTTTACGTGATCTGCACATTTAAATAAAAAACAACCAAAACTTGGCTCTCCGGTGTCCGATTACAATGATATTTGTCTTTATTTTTTTATTTTTACGCGATCTACGAATCAAAATTAAAAATGGTTATAACTTGGCACCTGGCTGTCTGGTTAGAGTAATATTTTTGTTCATTTTTTGTATTTCTGCGTGATCCGCGCATGTAAATTAAAAACGGCCAAAACCTGACACTCGTGTGTCTAATTAGAATGATATTTGTCTTTATCTTTTGTATTTGTATGCGATCTACGAATCTAAATTACAAACAGCTATAACTTGGCGCTCGGGTGTCTGGTTAGATTATATTTTTGTTTATTCTTTATTTTTATATGTGATCTGCGCATCTAAATTCAAAACGGCCAAACCTTGGTGGCCGGGTGTCCGATACAATGATATTTGTTGTCATCTATTGTATTTTTACGCGATCTACGAATCCTAATTAAAAATAGCTATAAGTTGGTGCTTAGGTGTCTGGTTAGAATAATATTTTTGTTCATTTTTTGTACTTTAACGTGATCTACGCATTTAAATTAAAAACGACCAAAACTTGGCGCTCGAGTGTCTGATTATAATGATATTTTTCTTCATCATTTGTATTTTTGGGCGATCTACGAATACAATTTCATACGGCTATAACTTGGCACTCGGGTGTCTGGTTAGAGTAATATTTTTGTTCGTTTTTTGTATTTTATATGGTCTGCGTATTTAAATTAAAAACGGCCAAAATCTTGGTGCTCGGGTGTCCGATTACAATGATATTTGTCGTTATTTTTTTTTATTTTTGTGCGATCTACGAATCCAAATTAAAAATGTCTATAATTTGCCGCTTGAGTGTCTGGTTCGAGTAATATTTTGTTCATTTTTGCATTTTTACGTGATCTGTGCAATTAAATTTAAAATGGCCAAAACTTGGTGCTCGGGTATTCGATTACAATGATATTTATCTCCATTTTTTGTATTTTTACGCGATCTACGAATCCAAATTAAAAACGGCCATATCTTGGCGCTTGGGTGTCTAGTTAGAGTAATATTTTTGCTCATTTTTTGTAATTTTACGTGATCTTCGTATTTAAATTAAAAACGGCCAAAACTTGGTGCTCGGGTGTTCGATTACAATGATATTTATCCTCAATTTTTGTATCTTTACGCGATCTACGAATCAAAATTAAAAACGACTATAACTTGGCACTCGGGCGTCTAGTTAGAGTAATTTTTTGTTCATTTTTTGTATTTTAACGTGATCTGTGCATTTAAATTAAAAATAGCCAGAACTTGGTGCTCAGGTGTCTTGCTAAAGTAATATTTGTCTTTTTTTTTGTATTTTTACGCGATCTACGAATCCAAATTAAAAACTGCTATAACTTAGTGCTTGTGTGTCTTGTTAGAGCAATATTTTTGTTCATTTTTTGCATTTTTTTGTGATCTACACATTTAAATTAAAAAGGGTGAAAATTTGGTGCTCGAGTGTCCAATTTCAATGACATTTGTCTTCATTTTTTGTATTTTTACGCAATCTACGAATCGAAATTAAAAACGGCTAGAACATGGTGCTTTGGTGTCTGGTTAGAGTAATTTTTTGATCATTTTTTGTATTTCTACGTGATCCGCACATATAAATTAAAAACGACCAAGACCTGGCACTCAGATGTCAGATTACAATGATATTTGTCTTTATTTTTTGTATTTTTACGCGATCTACAAACCTAAATTGCAAACAGCTATAACTTGGCGCTCAAGTGTCTGGTTAGAATAATATTTTTGTTCATTTTTTGTATTTTTACATGATCTGCGCATCTAAATTAAAAAAGGCCAAAACTTAGTGGCCGGGTGTTCGATTACAATGATATTTGTCATCATTTATTGTATTTTTACGCGATCTACGAATCAAAATTAAAAACAGCTATAACTTGGCGCTCGGGTGTCTAGTTAGAGCAATATTTTTATTTTTTGTATTTTTCTGTGATCTGGGCATTTAAATTAAAACGACCAAAACTTAGCGCTCGGGTGTCCGATTATAATGATATTTGTCTCTATTTTTTGTATTTTACGCGATCTACGAATCCAAATTAGAAATGGCTATAACTTGCCACTCTGGTGTCTAGTTAGAGTAATATTTGTGTTCATTTTTGTGTTTTAACATGATCAGCGCATTTAAATTAAAATCGGCCTGAACTTAGTGCTCGGGTGTCCGATTATAATGATATTTGTCTTCTTTTTTTTTGGTATTTTTACGCGATCTACGAATTCAAATTAACAACGGCTATAAGTTAGCGATCTGGTGTCTAGTTAGAGTAATATTATTTTTTCAATTTTTGTATTTTTACATGATCCGCGCATTTAAATTAAAAACGGCCAAAACTTGGCGCTCGGTTGTTCGATTACAGTGATATTTGTCTCCATTTTTTGTATTTGTACGCGATCTGCGAATCCAAATTAAAAATGGCTATAACGTGGTCCTCGGACATCTGGTTAGAGTAATATTTTTGTTCATTTTTTATTTTTACGTGTTCTACGCATTTAAATTTAAAACAGCCAAATCTTGCTGCTCGGGCGTTCGATTACAATAATATTTGTCTCAATTTTTGTAATTCTACGCGATCTACGAATTAAAATTAAAAACGGCTATAACTTGATGCTCAGGCGTCTGGTTAGAATTATATTTTTGTTCATTTTCTATATTTTTACGTGATATTTGTATTTAAATTAAAAACGACCAAACTTAGTGCTCGGGCATTCGATTGCAATGATATTTGTCTTCAATTTTTGTATTTTTTACGCGATCTACGAATCCAAATTAAATTGGCTGTAACTTGGCGCTTGTGTGTCTGCTTAAGGAAATATTTTTGTTCATTTTTTTTTTATTTTTACGTGATTTGAGCATCGGAATTAAAAATGGTCAAAACTTGGCGCTCGAGGGTCCGATTACAACGATATTGTCTTTATTTTTTCAATTTTTACGCGTTTTACGAATCCAAATTAAAAACAGCTATAACCTGGCGCTTCGGATTGTCTGGTTAGAGTAATATTTTTGTTCATGTTTTGTATTTTTTTCGTGATCTGCACATTTAATTTGAAAACGGCCAAAATTTGGTCCTCTGCTGTCCAATTTCAATGACATTTGTCTTCATTTTTTTATATTTTTACGCGGATCTACGAATCGAAATAAAAACGACTAGAACTTGGCGCTCGGGTGTCTGGTTTAGAGTAATATTTTGTTCATTTTTTGAATTTCTACGTGATCTGTGCATTTAAATTAAAAACGACCAAAACTTGGTGCTCCAATATTTGATTACAAAGGCATTTGTCTCTGTTTTTTGTATTTTTATGTGGTCTACGAATCTAAATTACAAACAGCTATAACTTGGTGCTCGAGTGTCTGGTTAGGCTAATATTTTTGTTCATTTTTTGTATTTTTAACGTGATTCGCACATTTAATAAAAAAACAACCAAAACTTGGTGCTCTGATGTCCGTTTACAATGATATTTGTCTTTATTTTTTGTATTTTTATGCGTTCTACGAATCAAAATTAAAAACGGCTATAACTTGCTGCTCAGGTGTCTAGTTAGAGTAATATTATTTGTTCATTTTTTGTATTTTTACGTGATCCGCGCATTTAAATTAAAAACGGCCAAACTTGGCGCTCGGGTGCTCAATTACAGTGATATTTGCCTCCATTTTTGTATTTGTACGTGATCTACGAATCCAAATTAAAAACGACTATAACTTGGTGCTCGGGCATCTGGTTAGAGTAATATTTTTGTAATTTTTGTATTTTTACGTGTTTTTGCGCATTTAAATTTAAAACAGCTGAAACTTGGTACTCGAGCGTTCGATTACAATGATATTTGTCTTCAATTTTTGTAATCTACGCGATTTACGAATCAAAATTAAAAACGGCTATAGCTTGACGCTCAGGCGTTTGGTTCGAGTTATATTTTTGTTCATTTTTTGTATTTTTACGTGTATTCGTATTTAAATTAAAAAATGCCAAACATAGTGCTCTGGCGTTCTGATTGCAATGATATTTGTCTTCAATTTTTGTATTTTTACGTGATCTACGAAACAAAATTAAAAATGGCTATGACTTGACGCTCGGGCGTCTGGCTAGAGTAATATTTTCATTCATTTCTGTATTTTAACGTGATCTGCACTTAAATTGAAAACAGGCGGGACTTGGTGCCCAGGTGTCTGATTAGAATAATATTTGTCTTCTTTTTTTTTGTATTTTCACACGATCTACGAATCCAAATTAAAACGACTATAACTTGACGCTTGTGTGTCTAGTTAGAGAACTAATTTTGTTCATTTTTTCTATTTTTACGTGATTTGTGCATCGGAATAAAAAGGTCAAACTTGGCGCTCGGGTGTCCGATTACAACGATATTTGTCTTTATTTTTTTTAATTTTTACGCGTTCTACGAATCCGAATATTAAAAACAACTATAACTTGGCACTCGGGTGTTTAGTTAGAGTAATATTTTGTTCATGTTTGTACTTTTCTGTGATCTGCACTTTTAAATTAAAAACGCCTAAACTTTGATGCTGGGTGTCCAATTTTCAGACATTTATCTTCATTTTTTTTATTTTTACGCGATTTATGAATTGAATTTAAAACGACTAGAACTTGGCACTCGAGTGTCTGGTTAGAGTAATATTTTTGTTCATTTTTTGTATTTTTACGGTGATCGCACATTTAAATTAAAATAACCAAAACTTGGCGCTCGGTGTCCGTTACAAAGATATTTGTCTTTATTTTTTGTATTTTAACGCGATCTACAAATCTAAATTACAAACAGCTATAACTTGGTGCTCAGGTGTCTAGTTAGAGTAATATTTTTGTTCATTTTTTGTACTTTTTACGTGATCTACGCAATGTAAATAAAAAACGACAAAAACTTGGCGCTTGAGTGTCCGATTACAGTGATATTTGTCTCTATTTTTTGTATTTTTTACGCGATCTACGAATCAAAATTAAAAACAGCTATTACTTGGCACTCGGGCGTCTGGTTAGAGTAATATTTTGTTCATTTTTTGTATTTTACGTGATCTGCACATTTAAATTTAAAACGACAAACATGGTACTCGGAGGTCTGCTTACAAATATATTTATCTCCTTTTTTGTATTTTTACACGATCTACGAATCCAAAATAAAAAACGGCTATAACTTGGCGCTCGGGTGTCTGGTTAGAGTAATATTTTTGTTCATTTTTTGTATTTTTACGTGATCTTCGCATTTAAATTAAAAACGGCCAAAACTTGGTGCTCGGGCGTTCGATTACGATGATATTTGTCTTCAATTTCTATATTTTTACGCGATCTACGATTCCAAATTAAAAATGGTTATAACTTGGCGCTCGAGGCGTCTGGTTTAGAGTAATATTTTGTTTATTTTTTGGTATTTTTACGTGATCTGTGTATCGAAATTAAAATGGTCAAACTTGGCACTCGGGTGTCTGATTACAATGTTGTTTGTCTCATTTTTGTAATTTTATGCGATCTATGAATCCAAATTAAAACAGCTATAACTTGGGCTCGTGTGTCCGGTTTAGAGGAATATTTTTGTTTCTTTTTGTATTTTTACATGATTTGTGTATCGGAATTAAAAACGATCAAAAAACTTGGTGCTCGGGTTGTCCGATTTACCATGATATTTGTCTTAATTGTTGTATTTTTACGCGATCTACGAATCGAAATTAAAAACGGCTCTAACTTGGTGCTCAAGTGTCTAGTTAGAGTAATATTTTTCTCTATTGTTTTGTATTTTTACGTGATCTGCACATTTAAATTAAAACATGCCAATTTTGGTGCCCGAGTGTCCAATTTCAATGCATATTTGTTGATTGGACATCAATTGATACATATTTATACATTCAAATTACAACTTGCACACATCATAAAAGACATAAAATCTATGTTTTGTGCAGATTTCATCTCCATATCTCCAAAGTGGATTGTGTGTTGATTTCCATCACAAGAACAAGAAATTAAGCTACATTGAGGATGTTGAGAAGAAAGCATGCTGCACAACACATCAAAGGATTGAAGCTATTTCAGAAGAAGAAGAAAATTCAGTTGAAATCAGTGCAAAGAAATCAGAATCACTATTCTGGAAATTTCTGCAGCAGGGGATCGTATTCGAATATGGGTTTACTGTATTCGAATATGAGCTTCTTCACAGCAACGAATTCCATGTTGACCCCAACTTCCCCACGTGATGTAATCTGCAATCCAGGGAGGGCAAATCAGGAAAAGATATAGGAGAGAGAAGAAGCCATCATGAGGGGGAACATTCGGTTAGAGGAGAGAGAAAAAGATATAGGAAGAGAGAAGGAAGAAAGCGGGGAGAGACCCACGCGACAGGGAGAGCATTCGGCTGGGAAGAAATTCAGATTTCGTAGGGAGAGTTTTAGAGAGTCTTTTCATGGAGAGTTCATAGTTTTACATTGGATTTTCAATTCAGCATTAGAGTTTTGGAGATTTACACATTGAATTCATTCCAATTTCTGTAATCAGATTTTGAAGTCTAAATCCATTTAACTTTCAATTTCAGATTGCAATGTCTTCAAATCAGATTTCCATTTCTGCTTTTCTTCTTTTCAACATGCTCGGCTAAGTTTCTTGAGCCAAGGCAAGGGTAATGCCCTTCCAATGAATCTCAAGTGGCCGAACTTCATGAATTTACCTTGAGTTTTTATGGTTATCAAATCAATTTGCCAGCTGGGTGTACTTAGAACTCATTGATTCAAGACCCGATTAATCCAACTTTGATATCCTATTGATGAGTTCATAGGTGTTGCTTAACTTAGAACTCTCATGACATTGTTGTATGTGGGTTGCTAGATTAGAACTCCTATTGTCCTTAAATAGGTTATGCACATTGAGTGTTTAATCCATGGTTTGTTTCAATTGAAATTATTTTCTCAAAAATCAGTACAAATTGATTTGGTAAATTTATAAGCTCTTGGCACTTGAAATCATTTGGATTGGTATTAAACTTGCCTTGCTCAACCTTTTTATCATTTAATCTTTTAGTTTAACTTCACTTTGCTTTTGAAAGTTAGATATCAAAAATCATCACCAACCAAATCAGATTTTAATTTCTATTTTACATTTTTCTGTGCGTAGTGTTTGCAAATTAATCTCCATTAGAGTCATTCACGGTTCATGGCTCCCTAGATCCCTGTGGAAATGACCTGGGACTTACCCAGTTATTTTGTGCTTCAACAACACCTTGCCCTTGGGGGGAAACTGTCTTGACTTACCTCACTTAACATTTTCTTTAACTTGGAATTATAATCTGCATTTTCATTTGAGCTTTTATCTTGAAGTTAGGTAATTAAAAAAGAACAAGCACAAATTTATGGCGCCGTTGCCGGGGATCTTTGAGAAGCAATGGTGTTTTTTGAGCCTTTGGAGCATTGACTGGCAGTACATCTCACCATATCTTCACAACAGAGCTGCTTAACTTGTTGAGTAACTTTGTTTCATCTCTATTTCTATTTCTTTTATAGTTTTAGTTGTTAGTTTAGTTTTAGAACTGCTTGCATCTGAATCCTGAAATTCTGATTCGAATCTATTTCATCTGATATTCGAATACGGCTGCATTTCTCTGCTGAGAGCTGTTGCAATTCTCTGTGAATCAGTAGATGAAATTGTGAAGTTAGGAGTTTAGATTGGAGTTTTGTTTCAGTCTGAATTTCTGTTTATGCTTTTAAGGTCTGGTAAACTTGTTGGAAACAGATTTGAATTGCATTCTCCATCTTCTCTTGCTGAATTGATTGAATTTCTGCACTACATTCCCAATCTGAATTTTCTGTTGCACATATGGATCCACCACCACCTGTTCTGCCGGAAGGAAGTGTTCAAGGAGAGAATGATCAAATGGATCAAAACATCCTTAGACCTCTCCGGGAATATCTTTATCCAGCTAGACAAACCACTCCATCTTGCATTGTTCTTCCAAATGGACATCAGAATTTTTATCTTAAACCTGGAACAATTCAGCTGTTACCAACTTTTCATGGCATGGACTCAGAAAATCCTTATATGCATATGAAAGAAAGAATTTGAGTGTTTGTGGAACTTGCATGGATAGGAATGTTAATGAGGACATGGTTAGGCTTAAATTATTTCCATTTTCATTGAAAGACAAGGCAAAAATGTGGTTGAATTCACTTGAGCCTAGATCAATAGGTACTTGGAGAGACATGCAAACAAAATTTTTGAAGAAGTATTTTCCTGCAAATAGAACTGTGATTCTTCAACAGCAAATAATGAATTTTGTGTGTAAATCCAATGAAACATTTGCTCAAGCATGGGAAAGATTCAAGGAATTATTGCAAGCATGTCCACATCATGGTTTTGAATCTTGGAGAATTGTTAATTTTTTCCATAATGCATTAACTCCAAATCTGAAAATGTTGGTTGCCACCATGTGTAATGGTGAATTCTATGACAAAACTGCTGAAGAGGCTTTACATTTCTTTGATGCTTTAGCTGAAAACACTAAACAGTGGGAGGTAGTCTCCCCATTTTGTTCTGAATTTTCTGACAGATCAAATGATAGAGGAAAGCTCCATCTCAATGAGGCAGATGATGTTGGAGCTAGGCTGGCTGCATTGTCAAGAAAGATTGAATTGATGGAGCAAAAGAAGCAAACATTGAAGGAGAGTGAAGTTAAGTGTGTGATGTGTGAAACCGCAGACCACAGGACTGATGATTGCCCAACACTTCCAGCCTTTAAGGAAGTTCTCTATGGTCAAGCAAATCCCACACAAGCTGCAAGACCCTTCAATCAAAATCAGGGGATGAACACATATTCGCAAGGCCATAGTCCATATTCGAATAGCTACAACCCTGGCTACAGAAATCATCCAAACCTTTCTTGGAAAGCAGAAGCACAGAACCAACAATACCAACCTCAACAAAATGTGCAACCCCAACCATTTCCTCCTCAGCCTTTTCAACCTCAGCAGAATTCAAATTTTTATCAGCCACCTCACAAAAGATCTTTGGAAGACACCTTGCAACAATTTATGCAAGGGCAGATTGGAACCAACAATCAGAATTCCAAGTTTCAAGAGCAGACAAACAGGGCCATGGAAGACATCCGAAGTCAATTGTCAAAGCTAACTCAAGCTTTAACCATCAGAGAATCAGGAAAGCTTCCATCTCAGCCAAGACCAAATCCTACAAGCCAAGTTCATTTCAGTGAATCATCTTCATCTGCTGCAAATGAAAATCTGGAGCATGTACAAGCTGTTTCAACATTGAGAAGTGGTAAGCAAATTGTCAAGCCAGATTACAAACCACCTGCTGAAGAAATTGAGGAAGAAAATGAGCAAGAAATCATGAAAAATGAAGAGAGTGCAGCTGAAACAGAAATTGGACAGCAAAACAGAAAGTGAACAAAACAGCAATTTAGCACTTCTGAGAAAGAAGTCATGTTTCAGAATGAAGAGCAAGAATTGAAGCAAAATGAAAGACTAATTGGGGACAACAAGTTGGACAGACAATTTGAGGAAAAGCAGAATCTGAACCAAGAAAATCAGGAAATTCTGATGCAGCCAGAGGGATATTCGAATACCAGCAAGCAACATTCGAATAGCAGTAAGCAGCAAATCAGAATCCAGAGAACAGAGCAGGTAAATTCTGAAAAATAACGAGGAAATTTCTGACAATAAGAAAAAATTTCTGAAGAAAATCAGTTTGAAAAGAGTGAGAAAGATTTTGAAAATAAAGAAATTTTGAATAAAACCAATTTGGACAAATCTGAATTTTTTCCAAAACTTCCATTTCCACAAAGATTGAACAAAGCCAAGAAAGAGAATTTGAATTCTGACATCTATGAATTGTTCAAACAAGTCAGAATCAATATTCCCTTACTTGATGCAATTAAACAAAATCCATCCTATGGAAAATTTTTGAAAGATTTGTGTACTGTTAAGAGGAAAATGAATGTGAAAGAAAGAGCATTTTTGACTGAACAAGTGAGCTCCATTTTGCAATTTAAAACTCCTCCCAAATATAAAGATCCAGGTTGCCCCACCATAGCCTGCTTAATTGGGAATCAAAGGGTAGATCAAGCTTTGCTAGATTTAGGTGCAAGTGTCAACCTCTTACCATTCACTGTTTACAAACAGCTGGGGTTGGGAGAACTTAGACCTACAAGGGTGACATTACAACTTGCTGATAGGTCAGTTAAAGTCCCTAGGGGTGTGGTTGAGGATGTCTTGATTCAAGTGGATCATTTTTACTTTCCAGTGGACTTCATAGTGCTAGATACTCAGCCCATTCAAGGAAACCAACCAGCTGTACCTGTTATCCTAGGAAGACCATTTTTGGCCACCTCAAATGCCTTGATCAATTGTAGAACTGGAGTTATCAAGCTCTCCTTTGGAAACATGACAATTGAGAAAAACATCTTTAAGGTGACCAAGCAGCCGAGTGATTATGAGGAGGTAGAGGAAGTTGATTGGATTCAAACAACCACTCAAGATCACTTTGATAGAGAGTATTTTGATGACCCTTTGGAGAAAGCTTTAGTGAATAATGAGCAAGTAGATTTCCTAGCTGATTTTGACTTGGAGAATTGTGAGGGAGGAGAATTTGAGGAAATGAAAAATTCAGTGCTGATGATGAATCAGTGGAGACCAACTGTTGAGTCTTTAGAGCTGCCCATAGCCAAGCCTTTGTCATTTTTGGACCAGCCACCAAAACCTGAGAGAAAACCTTTGCCAAGTGACTTGAAATATGTATTTTTAGGTGAGGGAGAGTCCTATCCAGCTGTCATTTCATCTCAGCTGAGTTTGGACCAAGAAAATAGACTTGTGGAAGTCTTGAGGAAGCATAGAGGAGCTTTGGGCTGGACCATAGCAGACCTGCAAGGAATCAGTCCACTGATTTGCACCCATAGAATATTTTGGAGGAGGAGGCCAAGCCTATTAGGCAAATGCAAAGGAGACTCAATCCCAACATGAAAGAGGTTGTTAGAGGGGAGGTAATCAAGCTTTTGGATGCTGGAATTATCTACCCCATCTCAGATTCTAAGTGGGTGAGTCCAACTCAGGTAGTGCCTAAGAAATCTGGAGTGACTGTGATTAAGAATGAAAAAGAGGAATTAGTTCCAATGCGCATCCAAACAGGATGGCGCATGTGCATAGATTATAGAAAGTTGAATGCAGTCACAAGGAAAGATCACTTCCCTCTTCCATTCCTAGATCAGGTATTGGAAAGAGTGGCAGGGCATGCATTTTACTGTTTCTTGGATGGTTACTCTGGGTATAATCAGATTGAGATTGCATTGGAGGATCAAGAAAAGACCACATTCACTTGCCCATTTGGCACATTTGCATATAGGCGTATGCCTTTTGGTCTTTGCAATGCTCCTGCAACATTTCAGAGATGTATGATGAGTCTGTTTAGTGATTTTGTAGAGAGATTCCTTGAAGTTTTTATGGATGACTTTTCAGTATATGGCAGTGACTTTGATACATGTTTGGGAAACTTAGAGAAGGTTTTGATTAGATGTGAGGAGAAAAACTTGGTTTTGAATTGGGAAAAATGCCACTTTATGGTAACTCATGGAATTGTCCTTGGCCACATAGTGTCTTCTAGGGGGATAGAAGTAGACAAAGCTAAAGTGGAAATTATTCAAAAACTTCCTACCCCTAGATGTGTTAAGGATATCAGATCATTCCTTGGTCATGCTGGGTTTTATAGAAGGTTTATTGCATCATTCAGTGCCATTGCTAGACCTTTGTGCAACCTTCTATCCCAGGATGTTCCCTTTGATTGGACACCAGAGTGTCAGGCCTCATTTGATAGACTTAAGAGTTTGCTCACCTCAGCTCCCATTATGCAGCCACCAGACTGGACTTTACCATTTGAGATCATGTGTGATGCTAGTGATTGTGCCATTGGTGCAGTGCTAGGACAGAGGAGGGATAGGAGACCACATGTGTTGTACTATGCTAGCAAAACCCTTAGTGAAGCACAAAGGAATTACACTACTACTGAGAAGGAGTTGCTAGCAGTAGTATATGCCTTGGACAAGTTCAGATCATACCTGGTAGGTTCTCATGTCATAGTATACACTGACCATGCTGCTTTGAAGTATCTCTTGACCAAACCTGATGCTAAGCCTAGACTTATTAGATGGATTCTTCTGCTTCAAGAATTTGATTTAGAAATCAAGGACAAAAAGGGAGTTGAAAATGTAGTTGCTGATCACCTTTCTAGACTCCCACATCAAGATTTAGCATCTTTGATTCTCCCATCAATGAGACATTCCCTGATGAGCAGTTGTTCCACATAGACTCTTCTGAGGTACCTTGGTTTGCAGATATAGCCAACTACCTAGCTTCAGGTATTGTGCCTTCTCACTGGACCATGTTGGATAGAAGGAAGTTCTTTAGGAATGTGAGACACTTTTTCTGGGATGACCCTTATTTGTTTAAGTATTGCTCAGATCAAGTCATAAGGAGATGCATACCCGAGAGTGAAGTACAGAGTGTCATTAGTTTTTGTCATACTCTTGCATGTGGAGGTCATTTTTCAGCTAGGAAGACAGTGGCAAAGATTTTACAGAGTGGATTGTTTTGGCCTACCATGTTTAGGGATGTGCATGCCTTTTGTGTTGCTTGTGATAGGTGTCAAAGGCTTGGTAAGATCACTAGGAGAAACATGATGCCACTTCACCCCATTTATGTGCTTGATATCTTTGATTGTTGGGGTATGGATTTTATGGGACCATTTGTGAATTCATTTGGCAATGAGTATATCTTAGTGGCAGTGGATTATGTTTCAAAGTGGATAGAAGCTATACCAACTAAGACCAATGACCACAAGGTAGTGATAAAATTTTTGAAGGAAAATGTGTTTTCAAGATTTGGAATGCCAAAGGCCATGATAAGTGATAGGGGAACACATTTTTGCAATAGACATGTTGGTCTTTTGATGAAGAAGTATGGGGTGTTACATAAGGTTGGAACATCTTACCACCCCCAAACAAGTGGACAAGCTGAATTAGCCAATAGAGAGATCAAAAGAATCATTGAAAAAACAGTGAATCCCACAAGGAAAGATTGGTCTTTGAAATTGGTTGATGCACTTTGGGCTTATAGGACTGCCTACAAGACTATCCTAGGCATGTCTCCTTATAGGTTAGTGTATGGAAAAGCTTGTCATCTTCCTGTGGAACTTGAACACAAGGCTTTTTGGGCAGTGAGACATTTTAATGAGAGCATCACTGAATCTGGTTTTCAAAGAAAATTGCAACTAAATGAGCTTGAGGAGATTAGAAATGATGCATATGAGAATGCTAAGATCACCAAGGATAGAGTGAAGAAATGGCATGATACACATATCCTCAAAAGAGAGTTGTTTGTGGGTCAAAAGGTCTTGTTGTATGACTCAAGGTTACACTTGTTTCCCGGGAAATTGAAGTCCAGATGGAGTGGTCCATATGTGATTCAGAATATCACTGAGTTTGGGGCTGTTGACATTCAAAATCCAACCTCCAAAAATGTTTTTAGAGTGAATGGACAGAGATTGAAAGAGTATCATGAGAATTTTGTTGCTGAAGTGGAGAGTTGGGATCTTGAAGATCCCCCAAATTCTGTTTGAATGGAGGAAGAATTCTGATTTTGTATCATAGTAGTGTAGGTTCTGTTATGTTTTTGATTTTCTGTTTTCTTTGGTTTTTGTAATTTTCTTTCTTTCATCTAAAAAAAAAAAAAAAAGAAAAATTTTCAGTTTGCAAGTTTTAACACATTGGTTTCAGCAAGTTCATGAAGAATTGAGAATTTCTGCTTTATGTTTTACTGATATGTGAATTTTCAAAGGTTGGAACTGACATGTGCTATTTGAGGTAGCAACATCACTTGTGGTGGACCTACTTGAGAGTCAAGTGGAATAAATGCATTGGCTTGATTTGTTTTGGGAGTATAATGCATTAACCAAAGTGGGTAGCACATGCTTTCAAATTGTTTCAGAATGCAGCCAAAGAATTTCAGTTGAGCATGCTTCATTAAGGATCAAGTCACATCAGCAGGTGCAACAAAAACTGATCAAATCTGGTACTGCTATTAAGTCCAAATCATCTCATTTGAATAGCTGAATAGTCATTTGAATAGGCCATCTGAGCACAAAATCTCATCTGTGAACAGCAACCCATCTTGCATACTTACTGATTTCCTGCATCTTGGTTGTTTGTGATGCTTGGCAAAACCTCATTGATCTTTAATTACACTCACCCCAGTTTGTGTTGTTTTGGTTCTACTGATTTGCATTTTCTTTGAGAATATTGCATTGAACAAGTTGGGGGGAGCAACTGTTTTGGTAATACCTTGGAGTTTCAGCTGGTCTACATCACTCAAACATGTTAACCTTAAACTCAGCAGGTACCTCTTTTCCTTTGCACTTATTCCAAATTGATTGACTTGTTTGTGCATTGAGGACAATGCTTGTTTTAGTTGGGGGGGGACACAATCTGAGTTTGTGAATGTGAATAGTTTTGCTGAAATTTGCTGAATTGGGTGATTGGATATGATCAGAATGTTTTGAATATGATTTGGAATTGCTTGAATTGAATTAAGATCATGCTTATGTCAGTTTGAGTTTGCATATGTTGAAAATTTGAAAAAAAAAAAAAATTTTTTTGAAACTTTGGAAAAATTGCAAAACTTCTTCTTGAATTAGTTGTTCTTTTGAAATAATTTTCGAATCTTAGCTGTTGGCAAAACTTAATTTGAGTATTCTTAAGAAATGGAGAAGAATTTCTGGTTTTCTGGACACTGGAATTGCAAAGTGCTGATAACCCGTATTCGAATATGGGTCTGGGTATTCGAATATGATGTCAGTTTTAAATCCTGTATATACCCGTAAGTGGCCCCATTTAAGGTCCTGTTCTATTCGAATACGAGCCCTGGTGCCCACAACCCTGAAACCTTCACCATTCCACATCTTCTTCCAGCCTTTTACTTTCAGATTATCTGAGTGAGATTTTGAGTTGACATTGAAGGGAAGATTCAGATACAGAGCTGCGATTGAAGAAGCTAGGGTTTACAGCTTTGGAGAATTTCTGATAAAGGGTGAAAAATCAAGTGAAGCAAAATGCCACCAAAGAGGATGAAGAAGATGGCTTACAAAGGAAAGGCTAAGAGAAGGAGCATGAGGATTTTGAGCCAACATGGTAAGGGTTCTTCACTTGTTGTTCAGGAACCCATAACTTATGAACTGTCATCCTCTAAATCAGACCGTAGGTCTTCCTCTAGAACAGAATCATTCCATTCTGTAGGCAATGAGAGTTTGAGTGAGAGACATGATGCTCATGTCTCTAATGTTGAAAAGGAAAACTCTGTTGGAGTTCCTGAGAATGTGCCGATTGAGGAACACACCTCTGCTCCTGAGGATGAGGTCCACACCTCTGAAAAGGTTCCTGAAGATGAACCTGAAGCACAACCTGGCCATGATCTGTTTGATGAGGGTTCTTTTGATAATTTGAGGTTTTCCAACAAAGCTTCAAAGCTGAAATTTGATGAGAATTACAGCAAGAGAGCTGTGTTGACTGAAAGAGGAATTAAATTGGAGGATTACAATGAACCACCCTATGAATTGTTAGAGTTATTTGAGCAAAGGGGCTGGATACATTGGGTTACAACCAGTAGGAGGGCTGTGGTACCATATGTGAGGGAATTTTACTCAAATGCTGAAATAGGGTATGATTCATGGGAGACCTGAGATAAACTCTAAGGTTAGAGGGAAGAGAATTAGTTTGAATCTTGAGAAGATTTCCTTCATAGGTCATTTGCCTGTTGAAAGAATACCCGAATCCACACCTAAACAAAAAGCAAAATGGGAGAAGCAATTGCATAAGGACAATTTGGCTAGGCTCTTCACAGCCAACCCTCGAGCTCAATGGACCACTTCTAGGATGTCCAAGTCAGGAATTACTCCCAAAAGTAATATCCTTCACATGCTGGTCTGTTCTTTATTTCTGCCCCATGCTTACAAGTCAACCATCACTCTTGAACAAGCCATGATTATGGGAAAGATGTTGTTAGGCATTCCCATGGATTTACCTTACCACATTTGGTTGGTTATTTCTCATGTGGTAGAGAAACCAGAATCCACTGCTGGGCTGCCTTTTGGAGGTTTAATTACAGAGATAATTGAGCACTTTTTGGGAATAGAGGAAGAGGCAGGAATGGCCATTGTGAAAGCTGCTCCTTTGATAGACAAAATATCCATGAATCGAAGTCGAGGGACAATTGAAGAAGGCTACTCCACCTGCAGTTGAGAACAACCAGCAGCAGCCAGCAGAGGAGGAGGCAACTGAAGCAGCCCCCATGAGCACAGAGGAGAAGTTGAAATTAATCCAGAAAAATCAAGAAGTGCTGATGAGGGAAGTGAGTGAGCTGAGACAGGGGCAGCAGAAGCTTATTCGAATGGTGGAAAGCATATTCGAATGGAGTCAAGAAGGGAGAAATGCTTAATTTCAGTACTTCAGCCATGAGCCAGACTCTTTTGTCCTTGAAACCAGATTTTTGACAACAAATCTTCAGAATATTTCAAATATGTTTTGTCAACAATAGGATTTGGATTAATGTTCCTGCTGTTTGTTTCTTTTGATTAGGATTAAGTTGTTTTGTTTTACTTTTGCTACCTAGGACTTTGAACTTTCAACTTGGAATGAATGAAATTTCTGTTTTCTTGGAATTAGTAATGTCATTTGCATAATTTGGATTGAGCTGAGTTGAAGTATGAAATTTTAAGAGTTGTTGTGGATTGCCATGTGTTTTTAAGTTGAAAAGTGTGTGAATGGATTTAGTTTGAGGATTGTTGATCTAACATTTGTCTTGAAGAATGAATTTATGAATGAATAATGTGTTTTATGGATTTCCAGATATAGTGGAGACTTAAAACCTGAAGTGAGATATTTGAGCCTTAAACTTTGTCATGAGAGACTTCATTTACTCTAAGGGCTTTCCAAAAGCTCAAGCTTTTTGCACTTCAAATTACTTCAATAACTCCACTTATACTATTTTGCTTTGGGTGTTTGTGAAGTGATGGATGAATGGAACTAGACTTCTGATTCTTAACTTTTATGGTTGAATGGAATGAAATCATAGAAATGATATTAGGCCATTTTTCTTAACATTTGAGCTTGGAATGCCTTTCTTTGATGAACATCATCCTTGGAGCCAAGTTTGAGCTTTATTAGAGCATTCATACTTCTTTATTCTTACCACATCATACCTTTAACCATTATGAATGCTCTTTAGCCTTCCCTAACAGATTGGAATACACTGAAAATATTAAGGAAGAGAAATGAACAACACTTTGGGATTTTGAGGTGAGAAGAAAGAAAATGAATGGAATGAGGAAAAGAAAATGTTAAGGGAAATTGTTGATAAAAAGAAAATCAAAAAGGTGGAAACTGTTTTACTTTTGAAAAACATTCACTTGAGGTCAATTGCAAAAAAAAAAAAAAAAAAAAAAAAAAAAAGAAGAAGAATTGGAGAAGGGTGGAAGAAAGTTTATTTCAGTGTTCCAAATCAGTTTTTGAATTCCTTATCCTTCCCTTCTATTACCTTATTAAACCTCATGGCCCCATTACAACCCATTGCAAGTCCTAATTGATCTTTGAAAGAATTTTCATTCAATTGTGAAATTTAGGAATTAAGGAATCATGGTGAAAATTCTGAAATTATTTTGCTACATCATTCCTTCATGGAGTTATGCCAAGTCTAATTCTTTCTTGAATACATCGTTTTTGACTTGTTGATGCCACCTTCTAGAATTTGATGAACATTTACTCTTAATAGGGGCATCTTGAGTGAAACCTTGTGTGCTCTATTTTCTTTGGAGTGAATTCCAAGGTGAGATTTGAAGTCAAAACTTGGGAATGAAATGGAATGCAAAGTTCAGGATTAAATGAAGTTCTAAAAGATGTATGTCAAGATTGATAGAGTTAAAAGCTGCTATTCATTCACATTCATTTCACACATTTGGCAAGTTTCACATCTCTTATAAAATTTTAAATTTTAAACTTTGCTTATGAAAATTTTTGCTCATGGTGTTGACTAATTCCATATGAATAGCTGAAATATCATTCGAAATTGAAATGAAATTAATGCTTTTGGATTTCTCTCCTATTTCTTCTATTTAGAAGCATTACTAGGGACTAGTAATGTTGTAGTTGGGGGGTGTGTGATTGGACATCAATTGATACATATTTATACATTCAAATTACACTTGCACACATCATAAAAAGACATAAAATCTATGTTTTGTGCAGATTTCATCTCCATATCTCCAAAGTGGATTGTGTGTTGATTTCCATCACAAGAACAAGAAATTAAGCTACATTGAGGATGTTGAGAAGAAAGCATGCTGCACAACACATCAAAGGATTGAAGCTATTTCAGAAGAAGAAGAAAATTCAGTTGAAATCAGTGCAAAGAAATCAGAATCACTATTCTGGAAATTTCTGCAGCAGGGGATCGTATTCGAATATGGGTTTACTGTATTCGAATATGAGCTTCTTCACAGCAACGAATTCCATGTGACCCCAACTTCCCCACGTGATGTAATCTGCAATCCAGGGAGGGCAAATCAGGAAAAGATATAGGAGAGAGAAGAAGCCATCATGAGGGAACATTCGGTTAGAGGAGAGAGAAAAGATATAGGAGAGAGAAGGAAGAAAGAAGGGGAGGAGACCCACGCGACAGAGACAGAGAGCATTCGGCTGGAAGAATTTCAGATTTCGTAGAGAGAGTTTTAGAGAGTTTTTCATTGAGAGTTCAGAGTTTTATATTGGAATTTTAATTCAGCATTGGAGTTTTGGAGATTTACACATTGAATTCATTCCAATTTCTGTAATCAGATTTTGAAGTCTAAATCCATTTAACTTTCAATTTCAGATTGCAATGTCTTCCAATCAGATTTCCATTTCTGTTTTTCTTCTTTTCAACATGCTCGGCTAAGTTTTCTTGAGCCAAGGCAAGGGTAATGCCCTTCCAATGAATCTCAAGTGGCCGAACTTCATGAATTTACCTTGAGTTTTTATGGTTATCAAATCAATTTGCAGCTGGGTGTCTTAGAACTCATTGATTCAAGACCCGATTAATCCAACTTTGTATATCCTATTGATGAGTTCATAGGTGTTGCTTAACTTAGAACTCTCATGACATTGTTGTATGTGGGTTGCTAGAATTAGAACTCCTATTGTCCTTAAAATAGGTTATGCACATTGAGTGTTTAATCCATGGTTTGTTTCAATTGAAATTAATTTTCTCAAAAATCAGTACAAATTGATTTGGTAAATTTATAAGCTCTTGGCACTTGAAATTCATTTGGATTGGTATTAAACTTGCCTTGCTCAACCTTTTTATCATTTAATCTTTAGTTTAAATTCACTTTGCTTTTGGAAAGTTAGTTCAAAATCATCAACCAACCAAATCAGATTTTAATTTTCTATTTTACATTTTTCTGTGAGTAGTGTTTTGCCAAATTAATCTCCATTAGAGTCATTCACTTCATTGCTCCCTAGATCCCTGTGGAAATGACCTGGGACTTACCAGTTATTTTGTGCTTCAACCACACCTTGCACTTGGGGGAAAACTTGTCTTGACTTACCTCACTTAACATTTTCTTTAACTTTGAATTTATAATCTGAATTTTCATTTGAGCTTTTATCTTGAAGTGAGGTAATTAAACAAGACAAGCACTTGTCTTCATTGTTTGTATTTTTATGCGATCTACAAATTGAAATTAAAAACGGTTAGAACTTGGCGCTCGGGTATCCGATTACAATGATATTTGTCTTCATTTTTTTGTATTTTTGCACGATCTACGAATACAATTTCAAACGGCTATAACTTTGCGCTCGGGAGTTTGGCTAGAGTAATATTTTTGTTCATTTTTTGTATTTTTATATGATCTGCGCATTTAAATTACAAACAGCCAAAAGCTTGGTGCTCGGGTGTCCGATTACAATGATATTTGTCGTTATCTTTTTTATTTTTGTGTGATCTACGAATCGAAATTAAAAACGGCTATAACTTGTCGCTCGGGTGTCTGGTTAAAGCAATATTTTTGTTCATTTTTTGTATTTTTACATGATCTGCGCATTTAAATTTAAAACGGCTAAAACTTGGCGCTCAGGTATCGATTACAATGATATTTGTCTTTATTTTTTGTATTTTCACGCGATCTACGAATCGAAATAAAACGGCTATAACTTTCCGCTTGGGTGTCTAGTTAGAGTATTTTTTTGTTCATTTTTTGTATGTTTTCGTGATCTATGTATCGAAATTAAAAACGGTCAAAACTTGGCACTTGGTGTCCGCTTCAATGATATTTGTCTCCATTATTCGTATTTTTTACGCGTTCTACGAATCCAAATTAAAAACGGCTATAACTTGGTGCTTGGGCGTTTGGTTAGAGTAAATTTTGTTCATTTTTTGTATTTTTACGTGATCTGCGCATTAAATTTTAAAACAGCCAAAACTTGGTAATCGGGGGTCTGATTATAAAGATATTTGCCTTCATTTTTTGTATTTTTACGCGATCTACGGCTATATCTTGGCGCTCGGGTGTCTAGTTAGAGTAATATTTTTGTTCTTTTTTGTATTTTAGGTGTTTTCGTATTTAAATTAAAAATGGCCAAAACTCGGTGCTTGGGCGTTCGATTACAATGATATTTGTCTTCATATTTGTATTTCTATGCAATCTACGAATCAAAATTAGAAACGGCTATAACTTGGCGCTCGGGCATCTGGTTAGAGTAATATTTTTGTTCTTTTTTTGTATTTTAACGTGATCTGCGTATTTAAATTGAAAACAGTCAGAACTTCATGCTCGGGTGTCCGATTATAATGATTTTTGTCTTCATTTTTTGTATTTCTACTTAGTCAACGAATCTAAAAAAAAAAAGGCTATAACTTGGCAAACGAGCGTCTGGTTAGAGCAATACTTTTGTTTATTTTTTGTATTTTTACGTGATCTATGTATCGAAATTAAAAATGGCCAACACTTAGCACTCGGGAGTCCGATTACAATGTTATTCGTCTTCATTTTTTATATTTTTACGCGATCTATGAATCCAAATTAAAAATAGCTATAACTTGGCGCTTGGGTGTCTAGTTAGAGTAATATTTTTGTTCATTTTTTATACTTTTATGTGATCTGCGAATTAAATTTAAAACGTTCCAACTTGGTCATTGGATGTCCGATTACAATGATATTTGTCTTCATTTTTTATATTTTTACGTGATCTACAAATCCAAATTAAAAACGGATATAACTTGGCGCTCGGGTGTCTGGTAGAGTAATATTTTTTTTTCAATTCTGTATTTTTTCCGCGATCTGCACATTTAAATTTAAAACAGCCAAAACTTGGCGCTCAGGGGTCTGATTACAATGATATTTGTCTTCATTTTTTGTATTTTTACGCGATCTACGAATCCAAATTAAAACGGCTATAACTTGCCGCTCGGGTGTCTAGTTAGAGTAATATTTTTGTCCATTTTTTGAATTTTTACATGATCTGTGCATTTAAATTTAAAACAGCCTAAACTTGGTACTCAGGGGTCTTATTACAATGATATTTGTCTTCATTCTTTTGTATTTTTACGTGATCTACGAATCCAAATAAAAACGAGTACAACTTGGCGCTCGGGTGTGTAGTTAGAATAATATTTATGTTCATTTTTTGTATTTCTACGTAATCTTTGTATTTAAATTAAAACAGCCAAAACTTGGTGCTCGGGCGTTCGATTACAATGATAGTTGTCCTCAATTTTTGTATTTTAACGCGATCTATAAATCAAAATTAAAAAAGGCTATAACTTTCCGCTTGGGTGTCTAGTTAGAGTAATATTTTTATTAATTTTTTGTATTTTTACGTGATCTGTGCATTTAAATTTAAAATGGCCAAAACTTGGTGCTCGGGCATTCAATTACAATGATATTTGTCCTCAATTTTTGTATTTTTACGCGATCTACGAATCAAAATTAAAACAGCTATAAGTGCTCGGGCATCTGCTTATAGTAATATTTGTGTTCATTTTTTATGTTTTAATGTGATCTGTGCATTTAAATTAAAAGCGGCTAGAACTTGGTGCTCGAGTGTCCGATTACAATGATATTTGTCTTCATTTTTTGTATTTTTACGCGATCTACGAATCCAAATTAAAAACAGCTATAAGTGCTCGGGCATCTGCTTATAGTAATATTTGTGTTCATTTTTATGTTTTAATGTGATCTGTGCATTTAAATTAAAAGCGGCTAGAACTTGGTGCTCGAGTGTCCGATTACAATGATATTTGTCTTCATTTTTTGTATTTTTACGCGATCTACGAATCCAAATTAAAATGGCTATAACTTGGCGCTCATGTGTCTAGTTAGAGAAATATTTTTGTTCATTTTTTGTATTTTTACGTAATTTGTGTATCGGAATTAAAAATGATCAAAAAACTTGGCACTTGGGTGTCCGATTATCATGATATTTGTCTTAATTTTTTGTATTTTTATGTGATCTACGAATCGAAATTAAAAACAGCTTTAACTTAGGCGCTTGGGTGTCTAGTAGAGTAATATTTTTCTCCATTTTTTTGTATTTTATGTGATCTGCATATTTAAATTAAAAACGGCCAAATTTTGGTGCCCAAGTGTCCAATTTCAATGACATTTGTCATCATTTTTTGTAATTTTAAGCGATCTACGAATCGAAATTAAAATTGCTAGAATTTGGCACTCGGGTGTCCGATTACAATGATATTTGTCTTCATTTTTTTGTATTTTTGCGCAATCTACAAATACAATTTCAAACGGCTATAACTTTGCGCTCGGGTGTCTAGCTAGAGTAATATGTTTGTTGATTTTTTTGTATTTTACATGATTTGCGAATTTAAATTAAAACGGCCAAAATCTTGGTGCTCGGGTGTCTGATTACAATGATATTTGTCGTTATTTTTTTTTATTTTTGCGCGATCTACGAATCCAAATTAAAAACGGCTATAACTTGTCGCTCGGGTGTCTGGTTAAAGCAATTTTTTTTCATTTATTGTATTTATACATGATCTGCGCATTTAAATTTAAAACGGCCAAAACTTGGCGCTCGAGTATCCGATTACAATGATATTTGTCTTTATTTTTGTATTTTTATGCGATCTACAAATCGAAATAAAACGACTATACCTTCGCGCTCGGGTGTCTGGTTATAATAATATTTTGTTCATTTTTTGTATTTTTACGTGATTTGCACATTTAAATTTAAAACAGCCAAAACTTGGTACTCGGAGGTCTGATTACAAAGATATTTGTCTTCATTTTTTTGCATTATTATGCGATCTACGAATCCAATAAAAAACGGCTATATCTTGGCACTCGGGTGTCTCGTTAGAGTAATATTTTTGTTCATTTTTTTTGTATTTTTACGTGATCTTTGCATTTAAATTAAAAACGGCCAAAGCTTAGTGCTCTGGCGTCGATTACAATGATATTTGTCCTCAATTTTTATATTTCTACGCAATCTACGAATCAAATTAAAAACGGCTATAACTTTCCGCTCGGGTGTCTAGTTAGAGTAATATTTTTGTTCATTTTTTGTACTTTTACGTGATCTGCGTATTTAAATTAAAACGGCCAAAACTTGGTGTTCAGGTGTTCGATTACAAAGATATTTGTCTTCTTTTTTGTATTTTTACGCGATCTATGAATCCAAATTAAAACTGCTACAACTTAGCGCTCGATTTTCTGGTTAGAGCAATATTTTTGTTCATTTTTTGTATTTTTACGTGATCTGTGTATCAAAATTAAAAACGGTCAAAACTTGGCGCTCGGGTGTCCATTTACAATGATATTTATCTCCATTGTTCGTATTTTTACACGATCTACGAATCCAAATTAAAAACGGCCATAACTTGGCGCTCAGGCGTTTGGTTAGAGTAATATTTTTGTTCATTTTTTATATTTTACGTGATCTGCACATTTAAATTTAGAATAGCCAAAACTTGGTAATCGAGGGTCTGATTATAAAGATATTTGCCTTCATTTTTTGTATTTTTACGCAATCTATGAATCCAAATAAAAAACGGCTATATCTTAGCACTCAGGTGTCTAGTTAGAGTAATATTTTTGTTTATTTTTGCATTTTAGGTGTTTTTCGTATTTAAATTAAAAACGGCGAAAAGTTGGTGCTCGGGCATTCGATTACAATGATATTTGTCTTCAATTTTTGTATTTCTATGCGATCTACGAATCAAATTAAAAACGGCTATAACTTGGCGTTCGGGCATCTGATTAGAGTAATATTTTGTTCATTTTTTGTATTTTAACGTGATCTGTGTATTTAAATTAAAAACGGCCAGAACTTCAAGCTCGGGTGTCGGATTAAAATGATTTTTGTCTTCATTTTTTGTATTTTTAATTGATCAACAAATCTAAATAAAAAACGGCTGTAACTTGGCGCTCGGGTGTCTGGTTAGAGCAATACTTTTGTTTATTTTTTGTATTTTTACGAGATCTATGTATCGAAATTAAAAACGGCCAACACTTGGTGCTCGGGGGTCCGATTACAATGTTATTCGTCTTCTTTTTTTGTATTTTTATGCGATCTACAAATCTAAATTAAAAACGGCTATAACTTGGCACTTGGGTGTCTAGTTAGAGCAATATTTTTGTTCATTTTTTGTATTTTATGTGATCTGCGCATTTAAATTTAAAACGTTCAAAACTTGGTCATCGGGTGTCCGATTACAATGATATTTGTCTTTATTTTTTATATTTTTACGCGATCTACAAATCTAAATTAAAAACGAATATAACTTGGCGCTCGGGTGTCTGGTTAGAGTAATATTTTTTTTTATTTTTTGTATTTTTCTGTGATCTGCACATTTAAATTTAAAACAGCCAAAACTTGGCACTCAAGGGTCTAATTACAATGATATTTATCTTAATTTTTTGTATTTTTACGCGATCTACGAATCCAAATTATAAACAGCTATAACTTGCCACTCGGGTGTCTAGTTAGAGTAATATTTTTGTTCATTTTTTGAATATTTGCGTGTTCTGTGCATTTAAATTTAAAACAGCCAAAACTTGCTACTCAGGAGTCTAATTACAATAATATTTGTCTTTATTTTTTATATTTTTACGTGATCTACGAATCCAAATAAAAAATGGCTACAACTTGGCGCTTGGGTGTCTAGTTAGAATAATATTTATATTCATTTTTTGCATTTTTACGTGATCTTCATATTTAAATTAAAAACGGCCAAAACTTGGTGCTCGAGCGTTCGATTACAATGATATTTGTCTTCAATTTTTGTATTTTAACGCGATCTACGAATCAAAATTAAAAGTGGCTATAACTTTCCGCTCGGGTGTCTAGTTAGAGTAATATTTTTATTCATTTTTTGTATTTTTACGTGATCTGTGCATTTAAATTTAAAATGGCCAAAACTTGATGCTCGAGTGTCCGATTACAATGATATTTGTCTTCTTTTTTTGTATTTTTACGCGATCTACGAATCCAAATTAAAACTATTATAACTTGGCGCTCGTGTGTCTGGTTAGAAGCAATATTTTTGCTTATTTTTTGCATTTTTGCGTGATCTGTGTATCGAAATTAAAAGTGGTCAAAACTTGGCGCTCAGATATTCGATTACAATGATATTTATCTTCATTTTTTGTATTTTTACGCGATCTACGAATCCAAATTAAAAACGGCTCTAACTTGCCACTCTGGTGTCTAGTTAAAGTAATATTTTTGTTCATTTTTTGTATTTTTACGTGATCTGCGCATTTAAATTTAAAACTGCCAAAACTTGGTGTTCGGGTGTCCGATTACAATGATAGTTCTCTTCATTTTCTATATTTTTACGCGATCTACGAGTCCAAATTAAAAATGGCTATAACTTGGTGCTCGAGTATCTGGTTAGAGTAATATTTTATTTTCATTTTTGTATTTTTTCGTGACCTGCGCATTTAAATTAAAACGGCCAAAACTTAGTGCTCAGGTGTCTAATTATAATGGTATTTGACTTCATTTTTTGTATTTTTACGCGATCTACGTATCCAATTTAAAAATGGCGGTAACTTGGCGTTCGGGCGTTTGGTTAGAGTAATATTTTTGTTCAATTTTTGTATTTTTACGTGATCCATGCATTTAAATTTAAAACAGCCAAAACTTAGTACTCAGGGGTTTGATTACAGTGATATTTGTCCTCATTTTTAAACCTTTTACACGATCTACGAATCTAAATTTAAAACAGCTATAACTTGGCGCTCGGGTGTTTGGTTACAGTAATATTTTTTTTTCATTTTTTGTATTTTTTAGTGATCTACGCATTTAAATTAAAAATGGCCAAAACTTGGCGCTCGGGTGTCCGATTACAATAATATTTGTCTCTATTTTTTGTATTTTTACGCGATCTACGAATCCAAAAAAAAAAGGTAATAACTTGGCGCTCGTGTGTCTGGTTAGAGCAATATTTTTGTTTATTTTTTGTATTTCTACGTGATATGTGTATCAAAATTAAAAACAGCCAAACTTGGTGCTCGGGTGTCCGATTACAATAATATTTGTTTTTATTTACTATATTTTTACGTGATCTAAGAGTCCAAATTAGCAACGGCTATAACTTGGCACTCGAGTGTCCGATTAGAGTAATATTTTTGTTCATTTTTTGTACTTTTATGTCATCTGCGAATTAAAATTAAAAACGGCCAAAACTTGGCGCTCGGGTGTCTAATTATAACGATATTTGTTTTTATTTTCGATATTTTTACGCGATGTACAAGATGTACAAGCCCAAATTAGAAACGACTAAAACTTGGAACTCGAGTGTCTAGTTAGAGTAATATTTTTGTTCTTTTTTGTATTTTTACGTGATCTGCGCATTAAAATTAAAAATGGCCAAAACTTGGCGCTCGAGTGTCCAATTACAATGATATTTGTCCTCATTTTTTTGTATTTTTACGTGATCTATGAATGCAAATTAAAAATGGCTATTACTTAGTGCTTGGGCGTCAGATTAGAGTAATATTTTTGTTCATTTTTTGTACTTTTACGTGATCTACACTTTTAAATTTAAAATAGCCAAAACTTGGTGCTCGAGGGTTAATTACAATGATATTTGTCTTCATGTTTTGTATTTTTATGCGATCTACGAATCCAAATAAAAAATGGTTATAACTTGGCGCTCAAGTGTCTAGTTAGAGCAATATTTTTGTTTAATTTTTGAATTTTACGTGATCTGTGCATCGAAATTAAAAACGGCCAAAACTTGGTGCTCGGGTGTCCAATTACAATGTTATTTGTCTTCATTTTTAGTATTTTTACGCGATCTACGAATCGAAATTAAAAACGGTTATAACTTGTTGCTCGGGTTTCTAGTTAGAGTAATATTTTTGTTTATTTTTGTATTTTTACGTGATCTGCGCATTTAAATTTGAAACGGCCGAAACTTAGTCGTCGAGTGTCCGATTACAATGATATTTGTCTTCATTTTTTATACTTTTACGCGATCTATGAATCCAAATAAAAAACGGCTATAACTTGGCGCTTGGGTGTCTGGTTAGAGTAATTTTTTTTTCATTTTTTGTATTTTTTCGTGATCTGCGCATTTAAATTAAAAATAACCAAAACCTGGCGCTCGGGTGTTCGATTACAATGATTTTTATCTCTATTTTTGTATTTTTACGTGATCTACGAATCCAAATTAAAAATGGCTATAACTTGGTGCTCAGGCATCTGGTTAGAATAATATTTTTGTTCAGTTTTTGTTTTTTTACGTGATCTACACATTTAAATTTAAAACAGCCAAAACTTGGTATGCGGGAGTCTGATTACAAAATATTTGTCTTTATTTTGTATTTTTACATGACCTACGAATCCAAATAAAAAACGGCTATAACTTGGCGCTCGGGTGTCTGGTTAGGGTAATATTTTTGTTCATTTTTTGTATTTTTACGTGATCTTCGTATTTAAATTAATAACCGCCAAAACTTGATGCTTGGGTGTTCGATTACAATGATATTTGTTGTCAATTCTTGTATTTTTATGCGATCTATGAATCAAAATTAAAAACGGGTATAACTTGGCACTAGGGCGTCTGGTTAGAGTAATATTTTTGTTCATTTTTTGTATTTTAACATGATTTGTGTATTTAAATTAAAAACAGTCAGAACTTAGTGCTCGGGTGTCCGATTACAATGATATTTCTCTTTATCTTTTGTATTTCTACGCGATCTATGAATTCAAATTAAAAACGGCTATAACTTGGCGCTCGGGTGTCTGTTTAGAGTAATATTTTTGTTCATCTTTTGTATTTTTACATGGTTTGCGCATTTAAATTAAAAACGGCCAAATCTTGGTGCTCGGGTGTCCGATTACAATGATATTTGTCTTTATTTTTTATATTTCTGTGCGATCTACGAATATGATTTAAAAATGGCTATAACTTAGTGCTCGGGTGTTTAGTTAGAGCAATATTTTTGTTCATTTTCTGTATTTTTATGTGATCCACGTATTTAAATTTAAAATGGCCAAAACTTGGTGCTCGTGTGTCTAATTACATTGATATTGTCTTCATTTTTTGTATTTTTACGCCATTTAAGAATCCAAATTAAAAAGGCTATAAATTGGCGCTCGTGTGTCTTGTTAGAGCAATATTTTTGTTAGAGCAACATGATCTTGCTTACCTAGATCTATCAGAGGACATGGCCCTAAACAGATCTATTTGGCGTCGACAATTCCATATAGCCGACCCCACTTAGTTGGAAAAAGCTTGGTTTGGTTTATGTGATTTGTGTATCAAAATTAAAAATGGTCAAAATTTGGCACTCGGGTGTCCGATTACTATGATTTTGTCTTCATTTTTTGTATTTTTACACTATCTACGAATCCAAATTAAAACGGCTATAACGTGGTGCTCGGGTGTCTAGTTAGAGTATTATTTTTCTTCATTTTTTGCATTTTTACATGATCTGTGCATTTAAATTTAAAACGGTCAAAACATGGTACTTGGGTGTCCGATTACAATGATATTTGTCTTTATTTTTTTAATTTTTACGTGATCTATGAATCCAAATATAAAACAGCTATAACTTGGCGCTCAGGTGTCTGGTTAGAGTAATATTTCTGTTCATTTTTTGTATTTTTCCGTGATTTGCACATTTAAATTAAAAACGGCCAAAATTTGGTGCTTGGGTGTCCAATTTCAATGACATTTGTCTTCATCTTTTGTATTTTCACGCGATCTACGAATCGAAATTAAAAGGGTTTAACTTGGCGTTCGGGTGTCTAGTTAGAGTAATATTTTTTTTCATTTTTTGTATTTTTAAGTGATCTGCGCTGTCATGCCCCGAAATCCACAACCGGGCACGTGGGAACAATACCCAAAAATAAATATCAAACCATGAAAAATGTACCATATCAGAGCGGAAGCTAATTAAAGTAAATATTATTCAATTTCTTGAATACTCAAAATAATTTTAAGATGCCCTCAAAATAGGCTACAAAACCATGCCACAAATATGGGCCCAAGTCAAAACTCCATTACATTATAATGTAAATTTTGGAATGCAAAATAAAACAAATCATCCAGCTATCACAACCCAAGATGGCTAGCTAACCTACTGGTCCATCACGAGCATCAGCCCCTACATTACCAACTGTAGTAGGTGGTGAGCACTAAATTCCACGTGTGCTCAGAGAGTGTTCATAAAATACAATTTCTTAATCATGCAATGCTTTAAACACTAATTAATAAGAAAAGAAGTTAAAAATCTTAAGATTTTCAAAATAGCCATATTTAATCATTACATTCAAATTATAAAGTTACTTAGCCATGATCCCGCAGTCTCATGCTAAAAATAAATCATATCACTTCATTCACATCACCACACATCAATATCATACTATGGGTCAGGTACTCTGCAAGTTTAGTCTGTGGCCTCAGAACTAAACCCAAAATAAATCCTCAGGCCTAAGCCGTGGGGTACAACTAGTCCCGCAGTCCTAGATATACTCATCAAATCCCCAGATCTCAGTCATGGGGTACAATTGGTCCCGCAGTCCCAATTGTACTCATCACATCCCCAAACCTCAATCATGGGGTACATTTGGTCCCGCAGTCCCAAATGTACTCATTTGCCTTAGTAGGCAAACTGGTCCCACAGTCCCGGTACAAAATATACGCTATAATAAGTCGTATATACATTTCGTAGGTTTTTAGCCTACTGGTTATGCTAACCACCCTGCGCAAGTTTTGGGGCTTTCAACCCTTGGGCTTTAGAATCCACTCTTTCTAGTACCCTTAATGACCCCAATAACCCAAAAATCAAATCTCAAGTAATTCCTTTTATTAACATACACAAAAGTTCTCCCTAATTTGATTTTTTTGTGTATTCTTCCCTTTACTTTATAAGTTTTATGAAGTGTGAATGTGTTTCGGGCCTAAGTTTCATGTTGCCCTTTCATAAAATATTCTCATACAAGATTTATCAAATAAATATCATGCAACCATATTCATGAATATATATATATACAGCTAGCTTGGTAAATAAATTTTATATCAAGCATGTCATGACAATAAAGGATTCAAGACATAAAGTTTGATAATTCATTAAAAATAGAAAACAAAATATTTTACACTAATTCAAAAGCCTAAAATACTTATAGTTAAGTTTAGTTTCATAAAAACAAGATTTAAAATTTATTCATAAAGCCATCTAATACAGATTTTAAAAATACTAAATGGATGTTTCTGTTAGAACCATACAGAACAGCTCACTTTCATGATTTTTTATAAAATTCATTTTTTATCCAAAAACTTTGAAATTTTCACAGAAAGCTCATTAGTATATCTAGTTTAACATATAAAACTTTCAGAAATTATATCAACTTTTATTTATACCATTTATACCAAATATCTGACGGCTATCAGTACTGCAATGTAAACCAAACAGCCAAGTTTCAATATTTTTATAAATAAAATATTACTCAAAAATTTATACAAAATTTACTGCAGAATCTCTAACATGTCTATTTTCATATATAAAATTTTTAGAAATTAATTTAATCTCTAGGTATCATTTTTATATCAAGAATCAAACTCCTGTCAGCACAGCAATTTAAAACAAACAGTCATTTTTCACGATTTTTGTAAAATCCATTTTAACTCAAAAAAAAATATGAGATTTTTACCGGATGCTATTTTGGATATGTACTCCCATATAAAAAAATATCAAAAATTAATTCAACCTCTAAGTATGAATTTCATATAAAAATAGTGTGCTAATCGAGGTACAGAAATCCTAACCAATCAGTCAAGTTTGACTATTTTTAATAAATTCATTTAAATTTCAAAAATCATGAAATTTTTACAGGTAATTCGTCTACATGTCTAATTTAACATATAAAATTTTCATAAATTAAATCGATCTCTAAGTATGATTTTTATGGAAAAATAGTGTACCTATTTCAGTGTGAAAGTTTCAGAATTTCACATAATCAAGAAATCAATTCATAAATCAAGCTTTTCATATCTTGCACACACATATATATATACATGACATGATAAAAAAAAATTATATCAAATAAACACAATCCCACCTACCTCGAATTATATACGTCGATAAAATATATAAAACCCCAAATAAAATACCAACTCAAGTTGGCCCTATGAGTAGTCACCGTCGAATTCGCTCCAAATTTTCTTTACGATCACGTTCGCCTTTTCTTCCAACAGATAAATAGTAGGCACTACTCCCTTTATTTTATTATATATGTATATATTTTTTCACACAGAAAGGAAGAAGATAGGAAAGAAAATAATGAAAAACAATGAAAACAATGCAATTATGTAGATATAAGTTACAAACCCTCCTCTCTTCTACTAGGTGCATGCACCATCATAAACCTCCATAATTTCCCCTATAACTCCCACCACCTGCCAACTCTTAGCCTCCCTCATTATAATTATTTTTCAGCCACCTCTTTCATCCAATGAGAAAACACAGCACAATATACATACATACATGTCACTGTTCACACACACAAATACAAATAAACAAAAAATTAATGTAAGCACACTTAATGCATATAACAAAAAAATTAATTAATTAACACAAGATCAATATACATAAAATATAAATGACGGTCCAAAATATTATAATTTTAAAATATTATAATTTAAAAACCAAAAATTTCAGGTCTTTACATGTGCATTTTTTTTTTTTTTTTTTGTAATTAAGAGAAATTTGGATTAATGGGAAAATAATTACAACTTCAAGGAGGCATACCCCCGCAATATACTAATCACAAAAAAATAATTCCTTAATAGCATTATAGTTATTTACATTAGAATTTTTAATGATAGGGAGTTGAGACATTTTAGTACAAACTTATGCATGATAGCCTTGGTAATCTCAGATGTAGGTAAGGAAACCCCTCCATAAACTCTTGCATTCATCTCCTTCCAAAGATGATAGATCAAGGCCAACCATGAGAGCTTGCGGATGACATTCAAGGTGCTCTGACCACTAAACTTGCCCATTGCCCATGCTATTTCCTCCTTCTATGGTTGAACCCTTTTGGTTATGGAACACTTTAGTAGGATGACTTGTCTTAAGTTGGCCGAATATGGGCATTGAAAGAAGATGTGCTCAATATTGTCAGGGTTTGCCCCACACAAAACACAAATGGGATCCACATTTAAGCCCCAAGCAATTAGCTTATCTTTAGTTGTTAGCCTCTCCTTAATTGCAAGCCAAAGTATGAAGCTATGCCTAGGAATATGATTGGGGACCAAAGGAGACAATGCCAATTAACTTTACTTGCCTTGGTCCTTAGAGCTTCCCATGTTGTAGTTGCATTGTATTGGCCATTTTTAGAAGTCAACCACATGTATTGGTCTAGTTCTTGAGAGTTGGGCATGTAACTAGGAGGCTTTTCAAGTATTCTCTCTCTAAGCTCCCAAGTGTTAGGAAAGGGCCAATGCTACTAATCATTCCTAATTATCTTTGAGATTTTAGCATTGCTAGGCAGTCCAGCATCATAAGCAACCCGAGAGCCATATTTGGGGATTAAAGGGCCCAAAGGATGCCAATTAGAAAACCATAAGAAGATTGATTCACCTTTTCCCACCTTATACTTAGATATGGCTATTGCTTCCTCACGAAGTTTAAGTAGCTTTCTCCAATTCCATGAGCAATCCGATGGGGGCTTTGCTTCCCAAAAACATTTACCTTTAAGTATATTGGACTTGCACCATTTAACCCAAAGGGAAGGATTGTTGGAGCATATGGCCCATATGTGCCGCATCATGGTAGCTTTGTTCCATTCATGAATTCTTCTTAAGCCTAGACCCCCGTCATTTTTAGGTAAACATACCTCCTCCCAAGCTACTTTGCTGCCCCATTTTTTCAATTCAGTACCTGACCAAAGGTATCTTCTGAGGATCTGCTCAATTACATTGCTTACTTTTTTGGGAAGGATGAAGTGAGTGCTCCAATATATTTGGATACCGAAGAGGATGGATTTTACTAGAACCAATCTACCCGCATAAAAAGACATTTGGATGACTAACTTGCTATTCTTTTTGTGATCTTCTCAATTAGCTTCTTGCAATCCTCATACTTTAGCTGATCTCCGCATTTAAATTAAAAACGACCAAAACTTGGCGCTCCGGTGTCCGATTACAATGATATTTGTCTTTATTTTTTGTATTTTTACGCGATCTACGAATCAAAATTAAAAATGGCTATAAATTGGCGCTTGGGTGTCCGGTTAGAGCAATATTTTGATTATTTTTTGTATTTCTATGTGATCTGTGGATCGAAATTAAATCGAAATTAAAATGGCTAAAACCTGGTGCTCAGGTGTCCAATTATAATGATATTTGTCTTTATTTTTTGTATTTTTACGTGATCTATGAATCTAAATTAAAAACAGCTATAACTTGGCGCTCGGATGTCTGCTTAGAGTAATATTTTTGTTCATTTTTTGTATTTTTACGTGATCTGCGCATCTAAATTAAAAATGGCCAAAACTTGGTGGCCGGTTGTCTGATTACAATGATATTTGCCGTCATTTATTGTATTTTTACGTGATCAACGAATCCGAATTAAAAACGTCTATAAGTTGGTGCTTAGGTGTCTGGTTAGGGCAATATTTTTGTTTATTTTTTATATTTCAACATGATCTGCGCATTTAAATTAAAAACGGCCAAAACTTGGCGCTCAGGTATCCCATTACAATTATATTTGTCTTTATTTTTGGTATTTTTGCTCGATCTACGAATCTAATTTAAAAACGGCTATAACTTGTCGCTCGGGTATCTGGTTAAAGCAATATATTTGTTCATTTTTTGTATTTTTATGTGATCCGCGCATTTTAATTAAGAACGGCCAAAACTTGGCGCTCGGGTGTCCGATTAAAATGATATTTGTCTTCATTTTTTGTATTTTTACGATATCTACAAATCCTAATTAAAAACGGCTATAACTTGGCGCACGTGTGTCTGGTTAGAGCAATATTTTTGTTTATTTTTTGTATTTTACGTGATTTGTGTATCAAAATTAAAAAGGGTCAAAATTTGGAGCTCGGGTGTCCGATTACAATGATTTTGTCTTCATTTTTTGTAATTTTACGCGATTTACGGATCCAAATTAAAAACGACTATAACTTGGTGTTCGAGTGTCTAGTTAGAGTAATATGTTTATTTTATTGTTTTGTATTTTTACGTGACCTGTGCAGTTAAATTTAAAACGTCCAAAACATGGTGCTTGGGTGTCCGATTGCATTGATATTTATCTTTATTTTTTTAATTTTCACGCAGTCTACAGATCCAAATTAAAAATGGCTATAACTTGGTGCTCGGGTGCCTGGTTAGAGCAATATTTTTGTTTGTTTTTTGTATTTTTCTGTGATTTGCACATTTAAATTAAAAACGGCCAAAATTTGGTGCTCGGGTGTCCAATTTCAATGACATTTGTCTTCATTTTATGTATTTTTATGCGATCTACAAATCCAAATTAAAAACGGCTAGAATTTTGCGCTCGAGTGTTTGGTTGGAATAATATATTTTTTTTCATTTTTGTATTTATATGTGATCTGCGCATTTAAATTAAAAATGGCTAGAACTTGGTGCTTCGGTGTCTGATTACAATGATATTTGTCTTCATTTTTTTATTTTTATGCGATCTACGAATCCAAATTAAAAACGCCTATAACTTGGCGCTCGAGTGTTTGGTTAGAGTAATTATTTTGTTCATTGTTTTGTATTTTAGCATGATCTGCGCATTTAAATTAAAAACATCCAAAACTTGGTGGTCGAGTGTTCGATTACAATGATATTTGTCTTCATTTTTTGTATTTTTACGCGTTTTACAAATCCAAATTAAAAACGGCTATAAGTTGGTGCTCAGGTGTCTAGTTAGAGTAATATTTTTTTTTCATTTTTTGTATTTATCCGTGATTTGCGCATTTAAATTAAAAACAGCGAAAACTTGGTGCTCAGGTGTCTCGTTAGAGCAATATTTTTGTTTATTTTTTGTATTTTTACGTGATCTGCCCACTTAAATTAAAAACGGACAAAACTTGGCGCTCGGTTGTCCTATTTCAATGATATTTGTCTTTATTTTTTGTATTTTTACTCGATCTACGAATCCAAATTAAAAACTGCTATAACTTGGTGCTCGTGTGTCTGGTTAGAGTAATATTTTTTTTTTCATTTTTTGTATTTTTACGTGATATGCACATTTAAATTAAAAACCACAAAAACTTGGCGCTCAGGTGTCTGGTTAGAGCAATATTTTTGTTTATTTTTTGTATTTCTACGTGATCTGTGGATCGGAATTAAAAACGGCCAAAACTTGGCCCTCGGGTGTTCGATTACAATGATATTTATTTTTATTTACTATATTTTTGCGTGATCTACAAGTCCAAATTAGAAACGGCTATAACTTGGCACTTGGGTGTCTAGTTAGAGTAATATTTTTGTTCATTTTTTGTACATTTACGTGATCTGTGCATTAAAATTAAAAATAGCCAAAACTTGGCGCTCGAGTATCCGATTATAGTAATATTTATCTTCATTTTTTGCATTTCTACGCGATCTACGAATCCAAATTAAAAACGGCTATAGCTTGGCGCTCGGGTGTCTGGTTAGAGTAATATTTTTTTCATTCTTTGTATTTTTACGTGATATGCGCATTGAAATTAAAACGGCGAAAACTTGGCACTCGGGTGTCTGGTTAGAGCAATATTTTTGTTTATTTTTTGTATTTCTATGTGATATGTGGATCGGAAATAAAAACAACCAAAACTTGGTGCTCGGGTGTCCGATTACATTGATATTTATCTTCATTTTTTGTATTTTTACGCGATCTACGAATCCAAATTAAAAACAGCTATAACTTAGCGCTTGGGTCTCTGGCTAGAGTAATATGTTTTTTTCATCTTTTGTATTTTTACGTGATATGCGCATTGAAATTAAAAACGGCGAAAACTTGGCGCTCAGGTGTTTGGTTAGAGCAATATTTTTGTTTATTTTTTGTATTTCTACGTGATCTGTGGATTAGAATTAAAAACGGCTAAAACATGGCGCTAAGGTGTCCGATTACAATGATGTTTGTTTTTATTTACTATTTTTTTACGTGATTTGCGCATTAAAATTAAAAACGGCCAAAACTTGGTGCTCGGGTGTCCGATTAAGTTGATATTTGTTTTTATTTCCTATATTTTTTTGCGATCTACGAGTCCAAATTAGAAACGGCAATAACTTGGCACTCGGGTGTCTGGTTAGAGTAATTTTTTTGTTCATTTCATGTATTTTTACGTGATCTATGCATTAAAATTAAAAATGGCCAAAACTTGGCACTCCGGTGTTTGATTACAATTACATTTGTCTTCATTTTTTGTATTTTTACGTGATTTACGAATCCAAGTTAAAAACGGCTATAACTTGGGGCTCGGGTGTCTACTCAGAGTAATATGTTTCTTCATTTTTTGTAGTTTTTCGTGATCTACACTTTTAAATTAAAATGGCCAAAACTCGGCGCTCGGGTGTGTTCGATTATAATGATATTTGTCTTCAATTCTTGTATTTTTATGCGATCTATGAATCAAAATTTAAAACAGCTATAACTTGACGCTCGAGTGTCTGGTTAGATTAATTGTTTTGTTCATTTTTTGTATTTTTACATGATCTGTGTATCTAAATTAGAAACGGCCAAAACTTGGTGGCCGGGTGTCCGATTACAATGATATTTATCGTCATTTATTGTATTTTTACGCTACCTACGAATCCTAATTAAAAACATCTATAAGTTGGTGCTCGGGTGTCTGATTAGAGCAATATTTCTATTTTTTTGTATTTTAACATGATCCGCGCATTTAGATTAAAAACAGCCAAAACTTGGCGCTTTAGTGTCCGATTACAATGATATTTGTCTTTATTTTTTGTATTTTTAGGTGATCTATGAATCTAAATTAAAAACAGCTATAACTAAGCGCCCAGGTGTTTGGTTAGAGTAATATTTTTGTTCATTTTTTATATTTTTACCTGATCTGCGCATCTAAATTAAAAACGGCCAAAACTTGGTGGCTGGGTGTCCGATTACAATGATATTTGTCATCATTTATTGTATTTTTACGCGATCTACGAATCCTATTTAAAAACGGCTATAAGTTGGTGCTTAGGTGTCTAGTTAGAGTAATATTTTTTTTCATTTTTTGTATTTTTAAGTGATCTGCGCATTTAAATTAAAATGACCAAAACTTGCGCTCCGGTGTCCGATTACAATGATATTTGTCTTTATTTTTTGTATTTTTACGCGATCTATGAATCGAAATTATAAACGGCAATAACTTGGCGCTCGGGTGTCTGGTTAGAGCAATGTTTCTGTTTATTTTTTGTATTTCTACGTGATTTCTATATCGAAATTAAAAAGGGCCAAAATTTGGCACTCGAGTGTCGGATTACAATGATATTTGTCTTCATTTTTTGTATTTTTACGCGATCTACGAATCCAAATTAAAAACGGCTATAACTTGGCGCTCGGGTGTCTGGTTAGAGTAATTTTTTTTCATTTTTTGCATTTTTACGTGATATGTGCATTTAAATTAAAACCACAAAAACTTGTCGCTCGAGTGTCTGGTTTGAGCAATATTTTTGTTTATTTTTTGTATTTCTACGTGATCTGTGGATCGGAATGAAAAACGGTAAAAACTTGGCACTCGGGTGTCCGAATACAATGATATTTATTTTATTTACCATATTTTTACGTGATCTGTGCATTAAAATTAAAGACGACCAAAACTTAGCGCTCGGGCGTCCGATTAAGATGATATTTGTTTTTATTTCTAATATTTTTACGCGATCTACGAGTCCAAATTAGAAACAGCAATCACTTGGCACTCGGGTGTCCGATTAGAATAATTTTTTTGTTCATTTCATGTATTTTTAGGTGATCTGCACATTAAAATTAAAAATGGCCAAAACTTGGCGCTCCGGTGTCAGATTACAATGACATTTGTCTTCATTTTTTGTATTTTTACGCGATCTACGTATCAAAATTAAAAATGACTATAACTTGGGGCTCAGGAGTCTACTAAGAGTAATATTTTTCTTCATTTTTTGTATTTTTCCGTGATCTATGGTTTTAAATTAAAAACGGCTAAAACTCGACGCTCGGGTGTGTCCGATTACAATGATATTTGTCTTCATTTTTTTTATTTTTGCGCGATACACGAATCCAACTTAAAAACACCTATAACTTGGCGCTCGGGTGTTTGGTTAGAGAAATATTTTTGTTCATTTTTTATTTTTTTATGTGATCTGCGCATTTAAATTAAAAACGGCCAAAACTTGGTGGCTGAGTGTCCGATTACAATGATATTTGTCTTCATTTTTTTATTTTTACGCGATTTACGAATGCAAATTAAAATGGGCTATAAGTTGCTGCTCGGGTGTCTGGTTAGAGTAAAATTTTTTCATTTTTTATTTTTTTATGTGATCCACGCATTTAAATTAAAGACGGCCAAAACTTAGTGCTCGAGTGTCCGATTACAATGATATTTATTTTTATTTTCTCATATTTTTACGCGATCTACGATTCCAAATTAGAAACGGCTATAAGTTGGCACTCAGGTGTCTGGTTAGAATACTATTTTTGTTCATTTTTTGTATCTTTACGTGATCTGCGCATTTAAATTAAAACGGCCAAATCTTGGTGCTTGGGTATGTCCGATTACAATGATATTTATCTTTATGTTTTGAATTTTTGCGCGATCCACGAATCTAAATTGAAAATGACTAAAACTTGGCCCTCGGGTGTTTGGTCAGAGCAATATTTTGTTCATTTTTTGTATTTTTACGTGATCTGCCCATTTAAATTATAAACGGTCAAAACTTCGCGCTTGGGTGCCCGATTACAACGATATTTGTGTTCATTTTTTGTATTTTTACGTGATCTATGAATCCAAATTAAAACGGTTATAACTTGGCACTCAGGTGTCTGGTTAGAGTAATATATTTTTTTTCATTTTTGTATTATTACGTGATATGCGCATTTATATTAAAAAGGCCAAAACTTGGCGCTCGGGTGTCTGGTTAGAGTAATATTTTCGCTTTGTTTTTGTAGTTCTGCGTGATCTGTGGATCGGAATTAAAAAGGGCAAAAATTTACCGCTCGGGTGTCCGATTACAATGATATTTGTTTTAATTTACTAATTTTTTATGTGATCTGCGTATTAAAAGTAAAAACGAGCAAAACTTGGCACTCGGGTGTCCAATTAAGATGATATTTGTTTTTATTTCGTATATTTTTACACGATCTACAAGTTCAAATTAGAAACGGCTATAACTTGGCACTTGGGTGCCCGGTTAGAGTAATGTTTTTGTTAATTTCTTATATTTTTACATGATCTGCGCATTAAATTAAAAAGGGCCAAAACTTGGCGCTCTGGTGTCCGATTACAATGATATTTGTCTTCATTTTTTGTATTTTTATGTGATCAACGAATCTAAATTAAAAATAGCTATAACTTGGCACTCGAGTGTCTGGTTATAGTAATATTTTTTTTTCATTTTTATTTTTTTTACGCGATATGCGCATTTAAATTAAAAATGGCAAAAACTTGGCGTTCGGGTGTCCGATTACAATGATATTTGTTTTTATTCACAATATTTTTACGTGATCTATGAGTCCAAATTAAAAACGGCTATAACTTGGCCCTCGGGTGTCCGGTTAGAGAAATATTTTTGTTTATTTTTTGTATTTTTACGTGATCTGTGCATTAAAATTAAAAAAAAAAGCCAAAAATTGGCGCTTGGGTGTCCGATTAAGATAATATTTGTTTTTATTTTCTATATTTTTACACAATCTACGAGTCCAAATTAGAAACCGCTATAACTTGGCACTCGGGTGTCCGGTTAGAGTAATTTGTTTGTTCATTTCTTGTATTTTTTTTCGTGATCTACGCATTAAAATTAAAAACGACCAAAACTTGGCGCTCGAGTGTCTGATTACAATGATATTTGTCTTCATTTTTTGTATTTTTACGCGACCTACAAATCAAAATTACAAACAGCTATAACTTGGTACTCGAGTGTCTGGTTAGAGTAATTTTTTTTCATTCTTTTTTTTACGTGATATACGCATTTAAATTAAAAATTGGCAAAAACTTGGCCCCTGGGTGCCTGGTTAGAGTAATATTTTGCTCATTTTTTGTATTTCTACGTGATTTGCTCATTTAAATTAAAAACGGTCAAAAATTGGCGCTCGGTTGTCCGATTACAATGATATTTGCCTTCATTGTTTGTATTTTTACGCGATCTACGAATGCAAATTAAAAACGACTATAACTTGGTGCTCGGATGTCTGGTTAGAGTAATATTTTTTTTCATTTTTTGTATTTATACGTGATCTGTGCATTTAAATTCAAAACTACAAAAACTTGGCGCTCGGGTGTCTGGTTAGTGCAATGTTTTTGTTTATTTTTGTATTTCTACGTGACCTACGGATCGGAATTAAAAACAGCCAAAACTTGGCGCTCGGGTGTCCGATTACAATGATATTTATTTTTATTTACCTTATTTTTACATGATCTATGAGTCCAAATTAGAAATGGTTATCACTTGGCACTTGGGTGTCCGGTTAGAGTATTATTTTTGTTCATTTTTTGTATTTTTCTGTGATCTGCACATTTGAATTAAAAACAGCCAGAACTTGGTGCTTGGGTGTCTAATTATAATGATATTTGTCTTCAATTTTTGTATTTTTACGAGATCTATTAATCAAAGTTTAAAACAGCTATAACTTGGTGCTCGAGTGTCTGGCTAGAGTAATATTTTTTGTTCACTTTTTGTATTTTTACGTGATCTGCGCATCTAAATTAAAAACGGCCAAAACTTGGTGGCCGGGTGTCTGATTACACTGATATTTATTGTATTTTTACACGACCTACGAATCCGAATTAAAAACTGCTATAAGTTGGTGCTCGGGTGTCCGATTAGAGCAATATTTTTGTTTTCTTTTTGTATTTTAACGTGAACTATGCATTTAAATTAAAAACGGCCAAAACTTGCCGCTCCAGTGTCCAATTACAATGATATTTGTCTTTATTTCTTGTATTTTTACGTGATCTACGAATCTGAATTAAAAACAGCTATAACTTGCACCCGGGTGTTTGGTTGGAGTAATATTTTTGTTCATTTTTTGTATTTTTACATGATCTGCGCATCTAAATTAAAAATAGCCAAAACTTGGTGGCAGGGTGTCCGATTACAATGATATTTGTCATCATTTATTGTATTTTTACGCTATCTACGAATCCTATTTAAAAACAGCTATATGTTGGTGCTCGAGTGTCTAGTTAGGACAATATTTTTGTTTTTTTTTTTGTATTTTAATGTGATCTGCGCATTTAAATTAAAAATGGCCAAAACTTGGCACTCCGGTGTTCGATTAAGATGATATTTGTTTTTATTTCCTATATTTTTACACGATCTACGAGTCCAAATTAGAAACGGCAATAACTTGGCACTCGGGTGTCCGGTTAGAGTAATTTTTTTGTTCATTTCATGTGTTTTTGCGTGATCTACGCATTAAAATTAAAAATGACCAAAACTTGGTGCTCCGGTATTTGATTACAATGACATTTGTCTTCATTTTTTGTATTTTTATGCGATCTACGAATCGAAATTAAAAACGACTATAATTTGGGGCACGGGTGTCTACTCAGAGTAATATTTTTCTGCATTTTTTGTACTTTTCCGTGATCTACGCTTTTAAATTAAAAGGTAAAATTTGGCGCTCAGGTGTGTCCGATTACAATGATATTTGTCTTCATTTTTTTTATTTTTACTCGATCTATGAATCCAAATTAAAAAAGCCTATAACTTGGCGCTCGGGTGTTTGGTTAGAGAAATATTTTTGTTCATTTTTTGTATATTTACGTGATTTGCGTATTTAAATTAAAAACGGCCAAAACTTGGTGGCCGATTGTCCGATTACAATGATTTTGTCTTCATTTTTTTATTTTTACGCGATTTACGAATGCAAATTAAGATGGGCTATAAGTTGGCGCTCGGGTGTCTGGTTAGAGTAAAATTTTTTCATTTTTTGTTTTTTTACGTGATCCACGCATTTAAATTAAAGACGACCAAAACTTAGTACTCGGGTGTCCGATTACAATAATATTTGTCTTTATTTTCTCATATGTTTGCGCGATCTATGATTCCAAATTAGAAATGGCTATAAGTTGGTGCTCAAGTGTCTGGTTAGAATAATATTTTTGTTCATTTTTTGTATCATTACGTGATCTGCCCATTTAAATTATAAACGGCCAAAACTTCGCGCTCGGGTGCTCGATTACAATGATATTTGTCTTTATTTTTTATATTTTTATGTGATCTGTGAATCCAAATTAAAAACGATTATAACATGGCACTCAGGTGTCTAGTTAGAGTAATATTTTTTTTTTCATTTTTTGTATTTTTACGTGATATGCGTATTTAAATTAAAAACAGCCAAAACTTGGCCCTCGGGTGTCTAGTTAGAGCAATATTTTTGTTTATTTTTTGTAATCCTACATGATCTATGGATCAGAATTAAAAACGCCAAAAATTTGCTGCTCGGGTGTCTGATTACAACGATATTTGTTTTAATTTACTATTTTTTATGTGATCTGTGTATTAAAATTAAAAACGGCCAAAACTTGGCACTCGGGTGTCTGATTAAGATGATATTTGTTTTTATTTCGTATATTTTTACGCGATCTACAAGTTCAAATTAGAAACGGCTATAACTTGACACTCGGGTGCCTGGTTAGAGTAATTTTTTTGTTAATTTCTTATATTTTTACATGATTTGCGCATTAAAATTAAAAAAGGCCAAAACTTGGCGCTCTAGTGTCCGATTATAATGATATTTGACTTCCATTTTTGTATTTTTATGCGATCAATGAATCCAAATTAAAAATGACTATAACTTGGTGCTCGGGTGCCTGGTTAGAGTAATATTTTTTTTTCATTTTTTATTTTTTTACGTGATATGCGCATTTAAATTAAAAACAGTGAAAACTTGGCGCTCGGGTGTCCGATTACAATGATATTTATTTTTATTCGCAATATTTTTACGTGATCTATAACTCCAAATTAAAAACGGCTATAACTTGCCCCTCAGGCGTCTAGTTAGAGAAATATTTTTGTTTATTTTTTGTATTTTTACGTGATCTGCGCATTAAAATTAAAAAAAGTCAAAAATTGGCACTTGGCTGTCCGATTAAGATGATATTTGTTTTTATTTTCTATATTTTTACACGATCCACGAGTCCAAATTAGAAACCGCTATAACTTGGCACTCGGGTGTCCGGTTAAAGTAATTTGTTTGTTCATTTCTTATATTTTTTTGTGATCTACACATTAAAATTAAAAACGGCCAAAACTTGACGCTCGAGTGTCCGATTACAATGATATTTGTCTTCATTTTTTGTATTTTTACGCGATCTATTAGTCAAAGTTTAAAACAGCTATAACTTAGCGCTCGAGTGTCTGGTTAGAGTAATATTTTTGTTCATGTTTTGTATTTTTACGTGATCTGCGCATCTAAATTAAAAACGGCCAAAACTTGGTGGCCGAGTGTCCGATTACACTGATATTTATCGTCATTTATTGTATTTTTACACGACCTACGAATCCTAATTAAAAATGGCTAGAAGTTGGTGCTCGGGTGTCCGATTAGAGTAATTTTTTATTATTTTTTTGTATTTTAACGTGATCTACGCATTTAAATTAAAAACAGCCAAAACTTGGCGCTCCGGTGTCCAATTACAATGATATTTGTCTTTATTTTTTTGTATTTTTACGTGATCTACGAATCTGAATTAAAAATAGCTATAACTTGGCGCCCAAGTGTTCGGTTAGAGTAATATTTTTGTTCATTTTTTGTATTTTTACATGGTTTACGCATCTAAATTAAAAACAGCCAAAACTTGGTGGCAAGGTGTTCGATTACAATGATATTTGTCATCATTTATTGTATTTTTACGCGATCTACGAATCCTATTTAAAAACGGCTATATGTTGGTGCTCGGGTGTCTAGTTAGGCCAATATTTTTGTTTTTTTTTTATTTTAACGTGATCTGCGCATTTAAATTAAAAACGACCAAAACTTGGCGCTCCGGTGTCCAATTAAGATGATATCTGTTTTTATTTCCTATATTTTTATACGATCTACGAGTCCAAATTAGAAACGGCAATAACTTGACACTCGGGTGTCCGGTTAGAGTAATTTTTCTGTTCATTTCATGTGTTTATACGTGATCTGTGCATTAAAATTAAAAATGGCCAAAACTTGGCGCTCCGGTGTCTGATTACAATGACATTTGTCTTCATTTTTTTTATTTTTATGCGATGTACGAATCGAAATTAAAATGACTATAACTTGGGGCTCGGGTGTCTACTCAGAGTAATATTTTTCTGCATTTCTTATATTTTTCCGTGATCTACGCTTTTAAATTAAAAACGGCCAAAACTCGGCGCTCGGCTGTGTCCGATTACAATGATATTTGTCTTCATTTTTTTTTATTTTTACACGATTTACGAATCCAAATTAAAAACACCTATAACTTGGCGCTCGAGTGTTTGGTTAGAGAAATATTTTTGTTCATTTTTTGTATATTTACGTGATTTGCGCATTTAAATTAAAAACGGCCAAAACTTGGTGGCCAAGTGTCCGATTACAATGATATTTGTCTTCATTTTTTTATTTTTATGCGATTTACGAATGCAAATTAAAATGGGCTATAAGTTGGCGCTCGGGTGTCTGGTTAGAGTAAAATTTTTTCATTTTCTATTTTTTACGTGATCCACGCATTTAAATTAAAGACGGACAAAACTTAGTGCTTGGGTGTCCGATTACAATGATATTTGTCTTTATTTTCTCATAATTTTACGCGATTTACGATTCCAAATTAGAAATGGCCATAAGTTGGCACTCAGGTGTCTGGTTAGAATAATATGTATATATTCTACCAAATATCAGTGCGTAGGGATTGTGGATATATACAAAAGCAAGTGATGGAATTTATTACAGATGACAGGGATATTACAATATCACAAGGGGTTTTTCAAAAGAAAACTGGAAGCAAGGAAAAGCGTGTCGAGACAGACCATCGACTACCGCTTAAATAGAAAAGGAAAATACTGTTCGGACCCGAAAATTTACAAGTTGGAATCCGAAATTATTATTTTACTGTACACTTTTTGACAAAACGATACCATTGTTGTTTGCGTGTGCTGGCAAGGTGCAGTCGGTCGGCCAACAATGGTGACAGCTGTAGTGATAGCACTGAAAGTGAATTTGTCACTTTATGAAGGTGGAAAGTGAATTTGTCACTTCGGTAGGCAGAAGGAATCCTGGCACATGGACGGCCAGCTTTGGGTGGACAGCTGTCCACGATTCCTTAATCTGATGCGATGCCTTTGCCTTTATTTTGTCGGAGCAATTCAATTGCTGCTCCCAAAACTTCATCTGTGGGCGGATCGTCCTCAGGATTCTGGCTTTCTCCAGCTAAGATCGTGTCTTCTGCTGAATGGTTAGAACAGGAATCAAGGGACATAGGAGTCCTGTGCTGATTTAACCTTTCTTCGTCGAATTCATTACTGAACTCATTCTGAAGATATTCCAGGCATTTGGCCAAGAGGGCTCTATTGGAGATATTTGGATGTCTCCTCTTAATACTTAATTTTAATTGAGTCATGTGATTTGACTTAGAATCAAACTGTTCTGGGCTTTGAGCCACTTGCTTTTGCTTAAAACTTGAAGTTACCTTAGTAATTTTAGAAATTAACTCAGGCAAATCAATTTGCTTCCACCATTGAAAGTGAAAAGTTCTCATTAGATGAGGAATGCCTAGATCATCCTCACTGACTGTTAATCCCCATTTCCAGATCCAAGGGATATTGAACTCAGCCCAAAAATAGAATTGGGACTGTCCTACAAACGATTTCATATTTAAATCGCTTAATATAGGATGGACTTCAACCCAAGAGTCGTATAACTCCTGCAAAGGGAGAGGTATAAGATCCATAGGTGGACCAAGAACTTGCCATTGTTTAAAAAACCAACGAGGAATGACTTTTGTTTTCTCAAAAAAGTCTTCTCTGATTCTTATGAACCAGGAGTGTTTTCTTTTGGCATTTTCATAAAGAAAAGTATATTTCCAGGCGTTAACATAATCCCAGAAATTAAAAGAATATTCTTTTTGTGGATCATGAGGGATCCTCAACTTGCGGGTTTTCATCGGATCATTGCCCCAATCAATCAAAGTGTATATCTTAGAGATAAAACACTGACTATAATTAATCTGGGGACCTACCTTATTATTAGGGTAAAAGTGGCTTATTTCCACTGATCCGGTAGAAGTTAAAATGGCTTCATAGAGATAGCGGTACTTATATTCTGGTACTGGATATGAGGTCTAATCCATATATTTTTGTTTTATGTAAAAAGGATCATTAATCCAGTGATCATCTTCTTCTTCCAGAGGCAAAATTGCTTCGGTATATGGGCTTGTAAGATATACAGGCTCCTTTTGCAGAATTTGGGCTGCAGTCTCAGGTTTAGAACCTTGAGCAGAAGATTCAGCAGACTTAGAGTCTGTCTGTTTGTATTGGGCCAAGACAGCTTTGAGTTGGGCCTCCTTTTTGTTAAGATAATCATTGAGATCAATAAAATTTGGGCCTTCTTCACCTAGAATGTTGAAGGGATTAGCAGCTAGGCCTAAAGCACCAACGTTGGACCAAGAAAATTGACCTCTCTGTCCAGTGGTCAGATTAGATCTGCCACGACCTCTCTGATGGGGCTTAGATCCCCTTCTTCGACTGCTACTCATGATCCCTGCAAAAATTCACGAGTTAAGAAATCAGGTAGTGAATTAGATTCACCTTTGATATATTCGACTGTAAAGTCGAAACAAGATAATTGAGCTTACCAACTAGCATAGATCTGTTTGGAAACTAAATTTTTTACATCCTTTTCAAGGATTTGTTTTATAGCACTGCAATCTATGCGAACAAGGAAATGCTGATTTAATAAATCATCTTGGAATTTAGTAATTCCTTTAACTACAGCAAGCATTTCTCGTTTAATAGATGGATATGCCATCTGGGTCGGGTTCCATTTGCCCGAAGAAAATCGAATCAGATATTCCTGATTGTTTTCTGGATTGCGCTGCTTTAGAATAGCGCCATAGCCAATTTTACTGGCATCTGTCTCAACTATCTTAAACCACTTAGGATTGGCAAGTGTGAGACAAGGCAATCTTTGTACTTTTGCCTTAATTTTCTGAACAGCATATGTATGTTCAGCAGTCCAAGGATTATTTATATTTTTCTTGGATAAGCGCGCATAAAGAATAGCTGCGTCTGTACCCAAATCCTTGTAATAATCTGAAATATAATTCAGACTACCCAGAAATCGTTGTAACTGCTTTAGATCAGTTATCTGGTCTGGGAATTTTGAAGCAAATTCAATGCTTCTAGCAATAGGACTTATATTCCCATGCTCAATATTATGTCCGAGGAAACGAACATTGGTTTGGAAAAGTTTCATTTTCGGAAAAGAAATAACCAAACCACTTTTCTTAATAAGTTCCTTGAAGTGAGAAAGATGTTTAAAATGTTCTTCAAGGGTTTTAGAAAAGATAAGTATATCATCAATATATACTAATATATAATTAGTGTAAGGGGTGAATATAGAATTCATAATATTTTGAAATTCAGAGGGAGCATTTTTCAATCCGAATGGCATAACATTCCATTCATAATGTCCAAAGGGGACAGTAAAACCGGTTTTGTATCGGTCTTTTTCCTGGACTTGGATTTGCCAGTATCCAGATTTTAAATCAAATTTGGAAAATATTTTAGCATCATAAAGACGATGCAAAAGATCCTTTTTATTAGGGATAGGATATCGAATCCATTTTAAAACATTATTTAAAGGCTTATAGTTTATAACTAAACGAGGGACTCCGCGTTCCTTTTCTGCTGCATTATTCACATAAAAAGCAGTACAACTCCATGGGGAGTGGGAAGGTCTAATCAGACCTTTTTCCAGTAAAGAAGAAATTTCTTTTTTACAAAGTTCCAAATATTCTGGATTCATTTGACTAGGACGAGCTTTAGTGGGAATTTGATTTTCATTAAAACTGTCCTCATAGGGAAGAAAAACAGAATGCTGTTTTCTATTCCAGAAAGCATTAGGGATATCAGAACAAACTTCATTAAGAAATTCATTTTGAAGTTTTGAAATCTTTTCTTTAAGAAAAGGTCTTTGTAAAGATTCAGAAATAGTCATAGACTGGATTTCTGATTGAAGAAAACGAATTTGTTTATCTTTCAAAACAATATGCTCTAGTTCATTGAGAATTAGAGTTTGGGGTTCAGTTATAAACTGAAATGAAAGTGATTTGTTTTTGTACTGAAAGTATATTCCAGTGGAGTCAATTTTAGAAATTGGCATGATTTTGCGGAAAAAAGGAGTTCCAAGAATCACATGTTGAGATAAATTTTTAACAAGTAAAAATTCTGTAGGAATGCAAATATCAGAATTGCAGACAGAAACATTTGTTAATTTATAATTAACATGCAACTTATTATTGCTAGCTGAAGTAAGAGATTGAGTAGTTTTTTCAAAATAGTTCGTAGGAACTAATCCTTCATTAATGCAATTTAGATCTGCACCACTATCCATTAAAGCAATAAGGTTTTTAATTACATAAGACTCATTTATAATGATCTTTACTTTGACTAACCATTTTTGAATGGTAATACCTTTTAACTGATGTAGATAAGGTTGGTCGTCTTTCTTAGAGGAAGAACTTGGAGAGAGAGAGCTCGGTTGACCAACTTCTAAGTGTAGAAGTCTTTGTTGGGTCTGCTGGGATTCTGCTTTAAGAACAGTAATCTCAGTTTTGAGAAGATTGACTTCTCTCTTAAGATCCTGAATAGATACAGGCTGAAAAGATTGTAAAGGGTCTAAACTAAGACGTCGAACTACCTCTTTCATACTATAACCTTCTGGTTGATGATGAGAAGACTGTCCTGAGGGTTCTATGATAGAGGCAAGAATTTGTCTTTGAAGTTCAGGGTTCTGGATCTTAGAGGCCAGAGTGATCAAGTCGTCTTGATCTTGGGTTAAGACAGAAATTTCCATCTTTTGCATATCAGTGCGCAGGGATTGTGGAATATATACAAAAGCAAGTGATGGAATTTATTACAGATGACAGGGATATTACAATATCACAAGGGGTTTTTCAAAAGAAAACTGGAAGCAAGGAAAGCGTGTCGAGACAGACCATCGACTACCGCTTAAATAGAAAAGGAAATACTGTTCGGACCCGAAAATTTACAAGTTAGAATCCGAAATTATTATTTTACTGTACACTTTTTGACAAAACGATACCATTGTTGTTTGCGTGTGCTGGCAAGGTGCAGTCGGTCGGCCAACAATGGTGACAGCTGTAGTGATAGCACCGAAAGTGAATTTGTCACTTTATGAAGGTGGAAAGTGGATTTGTCACTTTGGAAAGGTGGAAAGTGAATTTGTCACTTCGGTAGGCAGAAGGAATCCTGGCACATGGACGGCCAGCTTTGGGTGGACAGCTGTCCACGATTCCTTAATCTGATGCGATGCCTTTGCCTTTATTTTGTCGGAGCAATTCAATTGCTGCTCCCAAAACTTCATCTGTGGGCGTATCGTCCTCAGGATTCTGGCTTTCTCCAGCTAAGATAGTGTCTTCGGCTGAATGGTTAGAACAGGAATCAAGAGACATAGGAGTCCTGTGCTGATTTAACCTTTCTTCGTCGAATTCATTACTGAACTCATTCTGAAGATATTCCAGACATTTGGCCAAGAGGGCTCTATTGGAGATATTTGGATGTCTCCTCTTAATACTTAATTTTAATTGAGTCATGTGATTTGACTTAGAATCAAACTGTTCTGGGCTTTGAGCCACTTGCTTTTGCTTAAAACTTGAAGTTACCTTAGTAATTTTAGAAATTAACTCAGGCAAATCAATTTGCTTCCACCATTGAAAGTGAAAAGTTCTCATTAGATGAGGAATGCCTAGATCATCCTCACTGACTGTTAATCCCCATTTCCAGATCCAAGGGCTATTAAACTCAGCCCAAAAATAGAATTGGGACTGTCCTACAAACGATTTCATATTTAAATCGCTTAATATAGGATGGACTTCAACCCAAGAGTCGTATAACTCCTGCAAAGGGGGAGGTGTAAGATCCATAGGTGGACCAAGAACTTGCCATTGTTTAAAAAACCAACGAGGAATGACTTTTGTTTTCTCAAAAAAGTCTTCTCTGATTCTTATGAACTAGGAGTGTTTTCTTTTGGCATTTTCATAAAGAAAAGTATATTTCCAGGCGTTAACATAATCCCAGAAATTAAAAGAATACTCTTTTTGTGGATCATGAGGGATCCTCAACTTGCGAGTCTTCATCGGATCATTGCCCCAATCAATCAAAGTGTATATCTTAGAGATAAAACACTGACTATAATTAATCTGGGGACCTACCTTATTATTAGGATAAAAGTGACGTATTTCCACTGATCCGGTAGAGGTTAAAATGGCTTCATAGAGATACCGGTATTTGTATTCTGGTACTGGATATGAAGTCTGATCCATATATTTTTGTTTAATGTAAAAAGGATCATTAATCCAGTGATCATCTTCTTCTTCCAAAGGCAAAATTGCTTCGGTGTATGAGCTTGTAAGATATACAGGCTCCTTTTGCAGAACTTGGGCTGCAGTCTCAGGTTTAGAACCTTGAGCAGAAGATTCAGCAGACTTAGAGTCTGTCTGTTTGTATTGGGCCAAGACAGCTTTGAGTTGGGCCTCCTTTTTGTTAAGATAATCATTGAGATCAATAAAATTTGGGCCTTCTTCACCTAGAATGTTGAAGGGATTAGCAGCTGGGCCTAAAGCACCAACGTTGGACCAAGAAAATTGACCTCTCTGTCTAGTGGTCAGATTAGATCTGCCACGACCTCTTTGATGGGGCTTAGATCCCCTTCCTCGACTGCTACTCATGATCCCTGCAAAAATTCACGAGTTAAGAAATCAGGTAGTGAATTAGATTCACCTTTGATATATTCGACTGTAAAGTCGAAACAAGATGATTGAGCTTGCCAACCAGCATAGATCTGTTTGGAAACTAAATTTTTTACATCCTTTTCAAGGATTTGTTTTATAGCACTGCAATCTATGCGAACAAGGAAATGCTGATTTAATAAATCATCTTGGAATTTAGTAATTCCTTTAACTACAGCAAGCATTTCTCGTTTAATAGATGGATATGCCATCTGGGTCGGGTTCCATTTGCCCGAAGAAAATCGAATCAGATATTCCTGATTGTTTTCTGGATTGCGCTGCTTTAGAATAGCGCCATAGCCAATTTTACTGGCATCTGTCTCAACTATCTTAAACCACTTAGGATTGGCAAGTGTGAGACAAGGCAATCTTTGTACTTGTGCCTTAATTTTTTGAACAGCATATGTATGTTCAGCAGTCCAAGGATTATTTATATTTTTCTTGGATAAGCGCGCATAAAGAATAGCTGCGTCTGTACCCAAATCCTTGTAATAATCTGAAATATAATTCAGACTACCCAGAAATCTTTGTAACTGCTTTAGATCAGTTATCTGGTCTCGGAATTTTGAAGCAAATTCAATGCTTCTAGCAATAGGACTTATGTTCCCATGCTCAATATTATGTCAGAGAAAACGAACATTGGTTTGGAAAAGTTTCATTTTGGGAAAAGAAATAACCAAACCACTTTTCTTAATAAGTTCCTTGAAGTGAGAAAGATGTTTAAAATGTTCTTCAAGGGTTTTAGAAAAGATAAGTATATCATCAATATATACTAATATATAATTAGTGTAAGGGGTGAATATAGAATTCATAATATTTTGAAATTCAGAGGGAGCATTTTTCAAACCGAATGGCATAACATTCCATTCATAATGTCCAAAGGGGACAGTAAAACCGGTTTTGTATTGGTCTTTTTCCTGGACTTGGATTTGCCAGTATCCAGATTTTAAATCAAATTTGGAAAATATTTTAGCATCATAAAGCCGATGCAAAAGATCCTTTTTATTAGGGATAGGATATCGAATCCATTTTAAAACATTATTTAAAGGCTTATAGTTTATAACTAAACGAGGGACTCCGCGTTCCTTTTCTGCTGCATTATTTACATAAAAAGCAGTACAACTCCATGGGGAGTAGGAAGGCTTGATCAGACCTTTTTCAAGTAAAGAAGAAATTTCTTTTTTACAAAGTTCCAAATATTCTGGATTCATTTGACTAGGACGAGCTTTAGTGGGAATTTGATTTTCATTAAAAATGTCCTCATAGGGAAGAAAAACAGAATGCTGTTTTCTATTCCAGAAAGCATTAGGGATATCAGAACAAACTTCATTAAGAAATTCATTTTGAAGTTTTGAAATCTTTTCTTTAAGAAAAGGTCTTTGTAAAGATTCAGAAATAGTCATAGACTGGATTTCTGATTGAAGAAAACTAATTTGTTTATCTTTCAAAACAATATGCTCTAGTTCATTGAGAATTAGAGTTTGGGGTTCAGTTATAAACTGAAATGAAAGTGATTTGTTTTTGTACTGAAAGTATATTCCAGTGGAGTCAATTTTAGAAATTGGCATAATTTTGCGGAAAAAAGGAGTTCCAAGAATCACATGTTGAGACAAATTTTTAACAAGTAAAAATTCTGTAGGAATGCAAATATCAGAATTGCAGACAGAAACATTTGTTAATTTATAATTAACATGCAACTTATTATTGCTAGCTGAAGTAAGAGATTGAGTAGTTTTTTCAAAATAGTTCGTAGGAACTAGTCCTTCATTAATGCAATTTAGATCTGCACCACTATCCATTAAAGCAATAAGGTTTTTAATTACATAAGACTCATTTATAATGATCTTTACTTTGACTAACCATTTTTGAATGGTGATACTCTTTAACTGATGTAAGTAAGGTTGTTCTTCGTCTTTCTTAGAGAAAGAGCTAGATTGACCAACTTCTAATTGTAGAAGTCTTTTTTGAGTCTGCTGGGATTCTGCTTTAAGAACAGTAATCTCAGTTTTGAGAAGATTGACTTCTCTCTTAAGATCCTGAATAGATACAGGCTGAAAGGATTGTAGAGGGTCTAAACTAAGACGCCGAACTACCTCTTTCATACTATAACCTTCTGGTTGATGATGAGAAGACTGTCCTGAGGGTTCTATGATAGAGGCAAGAATTTGTCTTTGAAGTTCAGGGTTCTGGATCTTAGAGGCCAGAGTGATCAAATCATCTTGATCTTGAGTTAAGACAGAAATTTCCATCTTTTGCATGGCTGCTATAGCAGTGTCAATTTCACTAGAAGTTTTGCATTGACATTCAAACTGTGAGCTATCACTAGAATATTCATATTCTAGAAGTTCGGGATTAGACTCATAATCTGAGGGTGGATGTGATTCTAACACTAGGGCTAAAATTTTTTGCTTAGAGTCTTCATCTATATGAAGCTCTTGGATTTTCTTTTTCAGAGAACACTTATTGGCAAAATGACCAAGTTTTCTGCATTTCCAACATCGAATTGGAGCTCGGGATTTTTTAAATCTAGGTTTAGATCTAGAAGATGGAATTGAGGGCTTATAAAAGTCCTTGGGAGGTTTTCTTTTCCGAACTTTGTAAGAATAGGTTCTAGATTGCCTAGGCCTATGCTTAGAGGGTTTGGAAAGTTTAGACTTGGGAATGTCAAAAGCGAATTGATCGCAAAAATCTCCTAATTCCTTTCTTTCAGAAAGTCTTTGCTTCTTTAATTGACCTTTAAGCTTAAGATCATTGCAGAGAGCTAAACCCTCTTGTTCACAAAAATAAAATAGTTTGCCATATGTGAGATGTGCATAAGGTATTACAGCACTATTGGTGGCTAATCTTATGGATTGCCTAACCTTTTCTGTAAAGAGAGAAGGAAGACCATCAAGAAATTTAGATTTCCAGTGGTCAGCACCAACATCACTTAATTGGACAACTCGGGCTAAGAAAGTATCCTTATACCACCTATAGTGACTTAAGGATTGACACTTTAAGTTTTGAAGAAGTGTCCTAATGGTTTCACTATTACTGGTAATCTGACCAGTAAAATGCTCCATGATTGCACAAATCAGTGTATATACTGCATCTTCTTCGCGGATTGGAACTGTGGAAGATGATTGAGGACTGACAACAGTCTCTTGCTTAATCTTAGTGGCTCGGAGAATTTGATCTCTTTGCTCATCACTAAGAACGTGGTCCCACCAACCTCGAAGGGTACCTTCAAACCCTGAAACTAAATTGAGGGCTGTTTGTCTATCGCTTATGCCGTTAGCCTTTTGAACCGTGGCATAAATTGTCATGCGATGACATTGTTGAAAAATTAGTCTATTAGATAGACCATCAATGTTCCAAGAATAGGCTTGGCGAGGAGCAAAGGCTACTTGTTGAGTACCTAAGTCTTCTATTTCCTCGTGAAGGACGTCTATAGGTGTGGGTCTAGTATAATAGAATTTTCCCAAAGGTCGAGGTGTAGTTGTAGAAACTAACCTATTAATTTGCGGAGGATCAGGCGGTTTAGGTTCAATATCAGTTTCAAACTCAGAAGAGGATGATAAACTTAAAGTTTCTAACCTTAAAGTTCCAAACTGTTGCTGGATACGGTTGACTATAGATTCAACAGATAATTCTGGCTGTCTAAAACCTTCAACAGGTTCGTTAATGGGTCGAATAATAGGATCTTTAAGATCTTTTGAAAAGGAACTAGATTCCTTAGGAGTAAGAGCAGAAATCTGTTCTTGAACTGAGACAAGCTTTTGCTCTAATCTTGTAAGTTGAGCACCTAGAGTACTCATAAAAACATGAGAATAGTTAAGTTGTTTATACAACAAAATGATTTCTGGTAGAGCCTTTTCTGGAGGTTGGCCTACATAAGCTGTGGCTTCTAAATGAGGAGATTTCAGAACTAAAGACTCAGGGGGAGGATGGATGGAACTTACAGTTCGACCATCTTTTGTTTGCCAAGTTTTTTCTAAAACATTTATCTGTTCATGAAGAGTTTGTAAATAGTATGGCAAAAACCAAGGAATAAAAAACTGAATTTTGTCAGTTTGTTGCAGCGTAAGATAATACTGACTTTTGTAAAATTCTCGCTATTCTGGAGTGAAACTAGAAAAATACCAGTTTCTAAAAGTTTGATTTCTAGGATCTTCGAAATCATTTGAAAGGGTAACTCTTAGAGGGCTACCGGGAGTTAGATCTAACTTACCTTGTAAGGTAAGTGTGCCTATATATGGTGTATTATCCATCTAAGGAAGATGAAAACTCATCTCAGATGAGGTTGGAGAAGTAGGTCTCCTAGAGTCGGACTCTTGGCGATAGACACCTTGAGGGATTTGAGAGGAAGATACTCTTAATCCTTGAATTTCTTCTGGAGAAATTTCAGAAGGGGGCTCAGACACTTTATAAGGGTGTTGAGAAGTAGTAGATCTAGAATCAAAGGGTTGAGACGGGGTAGATTTAGAATCTACAGATGCCCTAGCAGGTAAAAATCTGATTTTATTAGTTGGAGAGAAGCTGATCTCTATATCTCTAGTTTCATGCTGGACAATTTGATCTATTTCTTGCTGAGTTGGCTCTATCGGGTCAACTGCTCTAGGTAGAGTCCATTGAGAAGGAAATTGAATCTCATCCCACCTAAGGACTCGATTGGTAGCAAGATTAGAAGACAATAAATTTGTCTCAATAAAGACAGTTTGGTCTTTCAAGGTTATGTGTTTGGCTCGAGGACATAAAGTTCTCAAAAGTTTGAAATGGATCCTATAGATTATGGCTATAGTCTCTGATCCAGGCAAGAAATTATACCCATGCGTCTGAACTCTCAAACTTAAAGCTTTAGAAAGATTTCGATCAGTAAAGCTCAAACTTAAGTTTGGATATACATTAAAAAAGACTGGTCCATGACACAGACTTGTTTGAATTACTCCCATAAGTGATTCTTTCCAATCTCTACATCTAGAGTCTGTAAGGCTAGCTAGAAGAGAGGTATTGAGACCGGGTAAAGTAAAGGGTTTAAAGGCAACTTGAACTAACCCTATATGAAGGTATTTGTAATTATGCCTATATGGTGCAAGGTCAGCAGGAGCTAAGAGCTCTATATCCTTTAAGGAGGAATCCATAGTGACGGTTTCTTCCATAGTCTTAATGGCCAGTTTAGACTGATCAAAACGATCTGTGAAACCTAATTTGTAGATTTCTTTTGGAGCTACTTTAGGAATAGTCCAATCGTTGAGTTCCTGGATTTTGTCCGGGAATTCTACCAAAGTGGTATTTTTAGGGACAGCATTTGATCTGTCGGAGCTTGTAGAAGCTCGAGAATTAGTTCTAGTAAGCCAAGACATGAGAAAAAGTTCTAAGGTGTAGGTGAAGGAAATAAAACTTTAATACTTATGCTTGATTTATCATGTTCTCATTTCTTACCAACTTTTCTAATTATTCTCATTCTTTTTCCAAACAACGACGCCAAAGGGAAATTAGCGGCAACACTCATGCCTTACACTCCCTTGCCAGGCGGAAAACATGGAATAAAAACAGAATAAAGAGAAGGAGAAGTAAGAACATAATAAAAGAAACATAAATAAAAAAGTAATATTTCATTCATACACACCTTAGAGGGTAGCAGTTTAGAACTGCATATTCAACTAGGCTCTGATACCAAATATCAGTGCGTAGGGATTGTGGAATATATACAAAAGCAAGTGATGGAATTTATTACAGATGACAGGGATATTACAATATCACAAGGGGTTTTTCAAAAGAAAACTGGAAGCAAGGAAAAGCGTGTCGAGACAGACCATCGACTACCGCTTAAATAGAAAAGGAAAATACTGTTCGGACCCGAAAATTTACAAGTTGGAATCCGAAATTATTATTTTACTGTACACTTTTTGACAAAACGATACCATTGTTGTTTGCGTGTGCTGGCAAGGTGCAGTCGGTCGGCCAACAATGGTGACAGCTGTAGTGATAGCACCGAAAGTGAATTTGTCACTTTATGAAGGTGGAAAGTGGATTTGTCACTTTGGAAAGGTGGAAAGTGAATTTGTCACTTCGGTAGGCAGAAGGAATCCTGGCACATGGACGGCCAGCTTTGGGTGGACAGCTGTCCACGATTCCTTAATCTGATGCGATGCCTTTGCCTTTATTTTGTCGGAGCAATTCAATTGCTGCTCCCAAAACTTCATCTGTGGGCATATCGTCCTCAGGATTCTGGCTTTCTCCAGCTAAGATAGTGTCTTCGGCTGAATGGTTAGAACAGGAATCAAGAGACATAGGAGTCCTGTGCTGATTTAACCTTTCTTCGTCGAATTCATTACTGAACTCATTCTGAAGATATTCCAGACATTTGGCCAAGAGGGCTCTATTGGAGATATTTGGATGTCTCCTCTTAATACTTAATTTTAATTGAGTCATGTGATTTGACTTAGAATCAAACTGTTCTGGGCTTTGAGCCACTTGCTTTTGCTTAAAACTTGAAGTTACCTTAGTAATTTTAGAAATTAACTCAGGCAAATCAATTTGCTTCCACCATTGAAAGTGAAAAGTTCTCATTAGATGAGGAATGCCTAGATCATCCTCACTGACTGTTAATCCCCATTTCCAGATCCAAGGGATATTGAACTCAGCCCAAAAATAGAATTGGGACTGTCCTACAAACGATTTCATATTTAAATCGCTTAATATAGGATGGACTTCAACCCAAGAGTCGTATAACTCCTGCAAAGGGGGAGGTGTAAGATCCATAGGTGGACCAAGAACTTGCCATTGTTTAAAAACCAACGAGGAATGACTTTTGTTTTCTCAAAAAAGTCTTCTCTGATTCTTATGAACCAGGAGTGTTTTCTTTTGGCATTTTCATAAAGAAAAGTATATTTCCAGGCGTTAACATAATCCCAGAAATTAAAAGAATACTCTTTTTGTGGATCATGAGGGATCCTCAACTTGCGAGTCTTCATCGGATCATTGCCCCAATCAATCAAAGTGTATATCTTAGAGATAAAACACTGACTATAATTAATCTGGGGACCTACCTTATTATTAGGATAAAAGTGACGTATTTCCACTGATCCGGTAGAGGTTAAAATGGCTTCATAGAGATACCGGTATTTGTATTCTGGTACTGGATATGAAGTCTGATCCATATATTTTTGTTTAATGTAAAAAGGATCATTAATCCAGTGATCATCTTCTTCTTCCAAAGGCAAAATTGCTTCGGTGTATACAAAAGATGCAGTTCTAAACTGCTACCCTCTAAGGTGTGTATGAATGAAATATTACTTTTTTATTTATGTTTCTTTTATTATGTTCTTACTTCTCCTTCTCTTTATTCTGTTTTTATTCCATGTTTTCCGCCTGGCAAGGGAGTGTAAGGCATAAGTGTTGCCGCTAATTTCCCTTTGGCGTCGTTGTTTGGAAAAAGAATGAGAATAATTAGAAAAGTTGGTAAGAAATGAGAACATGATAAATCAAGCATAAGTATTAAAGTTTTATTTCCTTCACCTACACCTTAGAACTTTTTCTCATGTCTTGGCTTACTAGAACTAATTCTCGAGCTTCTACAAGCTCCGACAGATCAAATGCTGTCCCTAAAAATACCACTTTGGTAGAATTCCCGGACAAAATCCAGGAACTCAACGATTGGACTATTCCTAAAGTAGCTCCAAAAGAAATCTACAAATTAGGTTTCACAGATCGTTTTGATCAGTCTAAACTGGCCATTAAGACTATGGAAGAAACCGTCACTATGGATTCCTCCTTAAAGGATATAGAGCTCTTAGCTCCTGCCGACCTTGCACCATATAGGCATAATTACAAATACCTTCATATAGGGTTAGTTCAAGTTGCCTTTAAACCCTTGACTTTACCCGGTCTCAATACCTCTCTCCTAGCTAGTCTTACCGACTCTCGCTGTAGAGATTGGAAAGAATCACTTATGGGAGTGATTCAAACAAGTCTGTGTCATGGACCAGTCTTTTTTAATGTATATCCAAACTTAAGTTTGAGCTTTACTGATCGAAATCTTTCTAAAGCTTTAAGTTTGAGAGTTCAGACGCATGGGTATAATTTCTTGCCTGGATCAGAGACTATAGCCATAATCTATAGGATCCATTTCAAACTTTTGAGAACTTTATGTCCTCGAGCCAAACACATAACCTTGAAAGACCAAACTGTCTTTATTGAGACAAATTTATTGTCTTCTAATCTTGCTACCAATCGAGTCCTTAGGTGGGATGAGATTCAATTTCCTTCTCAATGGACTCTACCTAGAGCAGTTGACCCGATAGAGCCAACTCAGCAAGAAATAGATCAAATTGTCCAGCATGAAACTGGAGATATAGAGATCAGCTTCTCTCCAACTAATAAAATCAGATTTTTACCTGCTAGGGCATCTGTAGATTCTAAATCTACCCCGTCTCAACCCTTTGATTCTAGATCTACTACTTCTCAACACCCTTATAAAGTGTCTGAGCCCCCTTCTGAAATTTCTCCAGAAGAAATTCAAGGATTAAGAGTATCTTCCTCTCAAATCCCTCAAGGTGTCTATCGCCAAGAGTCCGACTCTAGGAGACCTACTTCTCCAACCTCATCTGAGATGAGTTTTCATCTTCCTTAGATGGATAATACACCATATATAGGCACACTTACCTTACAAGGTAAGTTAGATCTAACTCCCGGTAGCCCTCTAAGAGTTACCCTTTCAAATGATTTCGAAGATCCTAGAAATCAAACTTTTAGAAACTGGTATTTTTCTAGTTTCACTCCAGAACAGCGAGAATTTTACAAAAGTCAGTATTATCTTACGCTGCAACAAACTGACAAAATTCAGTTTTTTATTCCTTGGTTTTTGCCATACTATTTACAAACTCTTCATGAACAGATAAATGTTTTAGAAAAAACTTGGCAAACAAAAGATGGTCGAACTGTAAGTTCCATCCATCCTCCCCCTGAGTCTTTAGTTCTGAAATCTCCTCATTTAGAAGCCACAGCTTATGTAGGCTAACCTCCAGAAAAGGCTCTACCAGAAATCATTTTGTTGTATAAACAACTTAACTATTCTCATGTTTTTATGAGTACTCTAGGTGCTCAACTTACAAGATTAGAGCAAAAGCTTGTCTCAGTTCAAGAACAGATTTCTGCTCTTACTCCTAAGGAATCTAGTTCCTTTTCAGAAGATCTTAAAGATCCTATTATTCGACCCATTAACGAACCTGTTGAAGGTTTTAGACAGCCAGAATTATCTGTTGAATCTATAGTCAACCGTATCCAGCAACAGTTTGGAACTTTAAGGTTAGAAACTTTAAGTTTATCATCCTCTTCTGAGTTTGAAACTGATATTGAACCTAAACCGCCTGATCCTCCGCAAATTAATAGGTTAGTTTCTACAACTACACCTCGACCTTTGGGAAAATTCTATTATACTAGACCCACACCTATAGACGTCCTTCACGAGGAAATAGAAGACTTAGGTACTCAACAAGTAGCCTTTGCTCCTCGCCAAGCCTATTCTTGGAACATTGATGGTCTATCTAATAGACTAATTTTTCAACAATGTCATCGCATGACAATTTATGCCACGGTTCAAAAGGCTAACGGCATAAGCGATAGACAAACAGCCCTCAATTTAGTTTCAGGGTTTGAAGGTACCCTTCGAGGTTGGTGGGACCACGTTCTTAGTGATGAGCAAAGAGATCAAATTCTCTGAGCCACTAAGATTAAGCAAGAGACTGTTGTCAGTCCTCAATCATCTTCCACAGTTCCAATCCACGAAAAAGATGCAGTATATACACTGATTTGTGCGATCATGGAGCATTTTACTGGTCAAATTACCAGTAATAGTGAAACCATTAGGACACTTCTTCAAAACTTAAAGTGTCAATCCTTAAGTCACTATAGGTGGTATAAGGATACTTTCTTAGCCCGAGTTGTCCAATTAAGTGATGCTGGTGCTGACCACTGGAAATCTAAATTTCTTGATGGTCTTCCTTCTCTCTTTGCAGAAAAGGTTAGGCAATCCATAAGATTAGCCACCAATAGTGCTGTAATACCTTATGCACATCTCACATATGGCAAACTATTTTATTTTTGTGAACAAGAGGGTTTAGCTCTCTGCAATGATCTTAAGCTTAAAGGTCAATTAAAGAAGCAAAGACTTTCTGAAAGAAAGGAATTAGGAGATTTTTGCGATCAATTCGCTTTTGACATTCCCAAGTCTAAACTTTCCAAACCCTCTAAGCATAGGCCTAGGAAATCTAGAACCTATTCTTACAAAGTTCGGAAAAGAAAACCTCCCAAGGACTTTTATAAGCCCTCAATTCCATCTTCTAGATCTAAACCTAGATTTAAAAAATCCCGAGCTCCAATTCGATGTTGGAAATGCGGAAAACTTGGTCATTTTGCCAATAAGTGTTCTCTGAAAAAGAAAATCCAAGAGCTTCATATAGATGAAGACTCTAAGCAAAAAATTCTAGCCCTAGTGTTAGAATCAAATCCACCCTCAGATTATGAATCTAATCCCGAACTTCTAGAATATGAATATTCTAGTGATAGCTCACAGTTTGAATGTCAATGCAAAACTTCTAGTGAAATTGACACTGCTATAGCAGCCATGCAAAAGATGGAAATTTCTGTCTTAACTCAAGATCAAGATGATTTGATCACTCTGGCCTCTAAGATCCAGAACCCTGAACTTCAAAGACAAATTCTTGCCTCTATCATAGAACCCTCAGGACAGTCTTCTCATCATCAACCAGAAGGTTATAGTATGAAAGAGGTAGTTCGGCATCTTAGTTTAGACCCTCTACAATCCTTTCAGCCTGTATCTATTCAGGATCTTAAGAGAGAAGTCAATCTTCTCAAAACTGAGATTACTGTTCTTAAAGCAGAATCCCAGCAGACTCAAAAAAGACTTCTACAATTAGAAGTTGGTCAATCTAGCTCTTTCTCTAAGAAAGACGAAGAACAACCTTACTTACATCAGTTAAAGAGTATCACCATTCAAAAATGGTTAGTCAAAGTAAAGATCATTATAAATGAGTCTTATGTAATTAAAAACCTTATTGCTTTAATGGATAGTGGTGCAGATCTAAATTGCATTAATGAAGGACTAGTTCCTACGAACTATTTTGAAAAAACTACTCAATCTCTTACTTCAGCTAGCAATAATAAGTTGCATGTTAATTATAAATTAACAAATGTTTCTGTCTGCAATTCTGATATTTGCATTCCTACAGAATTTTTACTTGTTAAAAATTTGTCTCAACATGTGATTCTTGGAACTCTTTTTTTCCGCAAAATTATGCCAATTTCTAAAATTGACTCCACTGGAATATACTTTCAGTACAAAAACAAATCACTTTCATTTCAGTTTATAACTGAACCCCAAACTCTAATTCTCAATGAACTAGAGCATATTGTTTTGAAAGATAAACAAATTAGTTTTCTTCAATCAGAAATCCAGTCTATGACTATTTCTGAATCTTTACAAAGACCTTTTCTTAAAGAAAAGATTTCAAAACTTCAAAATGAATTTCTTAATGAAGTTTGTTCTGATATCCCTAATGCTTTCTGGAATAGAAAACAGCATTCTGTTTTTCTTCCCTATGAGGACAGTTTTAATGAAAATCAAATTCCCACTAAAGCTCGTCCTAGTCAAATGAATCCAGAATATTTGGAACTTTGTAAAAAAGAAATTTCTTCTTTACTTGAAAAAGGTCTGATCAGGCCTTCCCACTCCCCATGGAGTTGTACTGCTTTTTATGTAAATAATGCAGCAGAAAAGGAACGCGGAGTCCCTCGTTTAGTTATAAACCATAAGCCTTTAAATAATGTTTTAAAATGGATTCGATATCCTATCCCTAATAAAAAGGATCTTTTGCATCGGCTTTATGATGCTAAAATATTTTCCAAATTTGATTTAAAATCTGGATACTGGCAAATCCAAGTCCAGGAAAAAGACCGATACAAAACCGGTTTTACTGTCCCCTTTGGACATTATGAATGGAATGTTATGCCATTCGGTTTGAAAAATGCTCCCTCTGAATTTCAAAATATTATGAATTCTATATTCACCCCTTACACTAATTATATATTAGTATATATTGATGATATACTTATCTTTTCTAAAACCCTTGAAGAACATTTTAAACATCTTTCTCACTTCAAGGAACTTATTAAGAAAAGTGGTTTGGTTATTTCTTTTCCCAAAATGAAACTTTTCCAAACCAATGTTCGTTTTCTCGGACATAATATTGAGCATGGGAACATAAGTCCTATTGCTAGAAGCATTGAATTTGCTTCAAAATTCCGAGACCAGATAACTGATCTAAAGCAGTTACAAAGATTTCTGGGTAGTCTGAATTATATTTCAGATTATTACAAGGATTTGGGTACAGACGCAGCTATTCTTTATGCGCGCTTATCCAAGAAAAATATAAATAATCCTTGGACTGCTGAACATACATATGCTGTTCAAAAAATTAAGGCACAAGTTCAAAGATTGCCTTGTCTCACACTTGCCAATCCTAAGTGGTTTAAGATAGTTGAGACAGATGCCAGTAAAATTGGCTATGGCGCTATTCTAAAGCAGCGCAATCCAGAAAACAATCAGGAATATCTGATTCGATTTTCTTCGGGCAAATGGAACCCGACCCAGATGGCATATCCATCTATTAAACGAGAAATGCTTGCTGTAGTTAAAGGAATTACTAAATTCCAAGATGATTTATTAAATCAGCATTTCCTTGTTCGCATAGATTGCAGTGCTATAAAACAAATCCTTGAAAAGGATGTAAAAAATTTAGTTTCCAAACAGATCTATGCTGGTTGGCAAGCTCAATTATCTTGTTTCGACTTTACAGTCGAATATATCAAAGGTGAATCTAATTCACTACCTGATTTCTTAACTCGTGAATTTTTGCAGGGATCATGAGTAGCAGTCGAGGAAGGGGATCTAAGCCCCATCAAAGAGGTCGTGGCAGATCTAATCTGACCACTGGACGGAGAGGTCAATTTTCTTGGTCCAACGTTGGTGCTTTAGGCCCAGCTGCTAATCCCTTCAACATTCTAGGTGAAGAAGGCCCAAATTTTATTGATCTCAATGATTATCTTAACAAAAAGGAGGCCCAACTCAAAGCTGTCTTGGCCCAATACAAACAGACAGACTCTAAGTCTGCTGAATCTTCTGCTCAAGGTTCTAAACCTGAGACTGCAGCCCAAGTTCTGCAAAAGGAGCCTGTATATCTTACAAGCTCATACACCGAAGCAATTTTGCCTTTGGAAGAAGAAGATGATCACTGGATTAATGATCCTTTTTACATTAAACAAAAATATATGGATCAGACTTCATATCCAGTACCAGAATATAAATACCGGTATCTCTATGAAGCCATTTTAACCTCTACCGGATCAGTGGAAATACGTCACTTTTATCCTAATAATAAGGTAGGTCCCCAGATTAATTATAGTCAGTGTTTTATCTCTAAGATATACACTTTGATTGATTGGGGCAATGATCCGATGAAGACTCGCAAGTTGAGGATCCCTCATGATCCACAAAAAGAGTATTCTTTTAATTTCTGGGATTATGTTAACGCCTGGAAATATACTTTTCTTTATGAAAATGCCAAAAGAAAACACTCCTGGTTCATAAGAATCAGAGAAGACTTTTTTGAGAAAACAAAAGTCATTCCTCGTTGGTTTTTTAAACAATGGCAAGTTCTTGGTCCACCTATGGATCTTACACCTCCCCCTTTGCAGGAGTTATACGACTCTTGGGTTGAAGTCCATCCTATATTAAGCGATTTAAATATGAAATCGTTTGTAGGACAGTCCCAATTCTATTTTTGGGCTGAGTTCAATATCCCTTGGATCTGGAAATGGGGATTAACAGTCAGTGAGGATGATCTAGGCATTCCTCATCTAATGAGAACTTTTCACTTTCAATGGTGGAAGCAAATTTATTTGCCTGAGTTAATTTCTAAAATTACTAAGGTAACTTCAAGTTTTAAGCAAAAGCAAGTGGCTCAAAGCCCAGAACAGTTTGATTCTAAGTCAAATCACATGACTCAATTAAAATTAAGTATTAAGAGGAGACATCCAAATATCTCCAATAGAGCCCTCTTGGCCAAATGTCTGGAATATCTTCAGAATGAGTTCAGTAATGAATTCGACGAAGAAAGGTTAAATCAGCACAGGACTCCTATGTCTCTTGATTCCTGTTCTAACCATTCAGCCGAAGACACTATCTTAGCTGGAGAAAGCCAGAATCCTGAGGACGATACGCCCACAGATGAAGTTTTGGGAGCAGCAATTGAATTGCTCCGACAAAATAAAGGCAAAGGCATCGCATCAGATTAAGGAATCGTGGACAGCTGTCCACCCAAAGCTGGCCGTCCATGTGCCAGGATTCCTTCTGCCTACCGAAGTGACAAATTCACTTTCCACCTTTCCAAAGTGACAAATCCACTTTCCACCTTCATAAAGTGACAAATTCACTTTCGGTGCTATCACTACAGCTGTCACCATTGTTGGCCGACCGACTGCACCTTGCCAGCACACGCAAACAACAATGGTATCGTTTTGTCAAAAAGTGTACAGTAAAATAATAATTTCGGATTCCAACTTGTAAATTTTCGGGTCCGAACAGTATTTTCCTTTTCTATTTAAGCGGTAGTCGATGGTCTGTCTCGACACGCTTTTCCTTGCTTCCAGTTTTCTTTTGAAAAACCCCTTGTGATATTGTAATATCCCTGTCATCTGTAATAAATTCCATCACTTACTTTTGTATATATTCCACAATCCCTACGCACTGATATTTCATTTAAATTGAAGACGGACAAAACTTAGTGCTTGGGTGTCCGATTACAATGATATTTGTCTTTATTTTCTCATAATTTTACGCGATTTACGATTCCAAATTAGAAATGGCTATAAGTTGGCACTCAGGTGTCTGGTTAGAATAATATGTTTGTTCATTTTTTGTATCATTGCGTGATCTGCACTTTTAAATTAAAAAGGCCAAATCTTGGTGCTCGGGTGTGTCCGATTACAACTATATTTGTCCTTATGCTTTGAATTTTTGTGCGATCTATGAGTCTAAATTGAAAATGACTATAACTTGGCTTTCGGGTGTCTGGTTAGAGCAATATTTTTGTTCATTTTTTGTATTTTTACGTGATCTGCCCATTTAAATTATAAACGGCCAAAACTTCGCGCTCGGCTGCCCGATTACAACGATATTCGTCTTCATTTCTTGTCTTTTTACGTGATCTACGAATCCAAATTAAAAACGGCTATAACTTGGCACTCGAGTGTCTGGTTAGAGTAATATTTTTTTTTATTTTTTGTATTTTTATGTGATATGCGCATTTAAATTAAAAATAGCAAAAACTTGGCGCTCGGGTGTCTGGTTAGAGCAATATTTCTGTTTATTTTTTGTAGTCCTACATGATCTGTGGATCAAAATTAAAAACGGTAAAATTTTACCGCTCAGGTGTCCGATTAAGATGATATTTGTTTTTATTTCGTATATTTTTACGCAATCTACAAGTTCAAATTAGAAACGGCTATAACGTTACACTCGGGTGCCCGGTTAGAGTAATTTTTTTGTTAATTTCTTATATTTTTATGTGATCTGCGCATTAAAATTAAAAAAGGCCAAAACTTGGCGCTCTGGTGTCTGATTATAATGATATTTGCCTTCATTTTTTGTATTTCTATGCGATCAACGAATCCAAATTAAAAACGGCTATAACTTGGCGCTCGGGTGTCTGGTTAGAGTAATATTTTTTTTTCATTTTTTATTTTTTACGTGATATGCGCATTTAAACTAAAAACGGCGAAAACTTGGCGCTCGGGTGTCCGATTACAATAATATTTGTTTTTATTCACAATATTTTTACGTGATCTACCAGTCCAAATTAAAAATGGTTATAACTTGGCCCTCGGTTGTCCGGTTAGAGAAATATTTTTTGTTTATTTTTTGTATTTTTACGTGATCTACGTATTAAAATTAAAAAGGCCAAAACCTGGCGCTTGGGTGTCCGATTAAGGTTATATTTGTTTTTATTTTCTATATTTTTACGCGATCTACGAGTCCAAATTAGAAACCGCTATAACTTGGCACTCGGGTGTCCGGTTAGAGTAATTTGTTTGTTCATTTCTTGTATTTTTTCGTGATCTACGCATTAGAATTAAAAATAGCCAAAACTTGGCGCTCGAGTGTCTGATTACAATGATATTTGTCTTCATTTTTGTATTTTTACGCGATCTACAAATCAAAATTAAAAACGGCTATAACTTGGTACTCGAGTGTCTGGTTAGAGTAATTTTCCTTTCATTCTTTGTATTTTTACATGATATACGCATTTAAATTAAAAAAGGCAAAAACGTGGTGCCCGAGTCTCTGGTTAGAGTAATATTTTTGCTCATATTTTGTATTTTTACGTGATTTGCTCATGTAAATTAAAAATGGACAAAACTTGGCGCTCGGTTGTCCGATTACAATGATATTTGTCTTGATTTTTTTGTTTTTTACGCGATCTACGAATCCAAATTAAAAACGACTATAACTTGGCGCTCGGATGTCTGGTTAGAGTAATATTTTTTTCGTTCTTTGTATTTATACGTGATCTGCGCATTTAAATTAAAAACTGCAAAAACTTGGCGCTCGGGAGTCTGGTTAGAGCAATATTTTTGTTTATTTTTTGTATTTTTACGTGATCTGCGCATTAAAATTAAAAACGCTAAAACTTGGCGCTTGGGTGTCCGATTAAGATGATATTTGTTTTTATTTTCTATATTTTTACGCGATCTACGAGTCCAAATTAGAAACCGTTATAACTTGGCACTCGGGTGTCCGGTTAGAGTAATTTGTTTGTTTATCTCTTGTATTTTTTCGTGATCTACGCATTAAAATTAAAAACGGCCAAAACTTGGCGCTCGAGTGTCCGATTACAATAATAGTTGTCTTCATTTTTTGTATTTTTACGTGATTTGCTCATTTAAATTAAAAACGGACAAAGCTTGGCGCTCGGTTGTCCGATTACAATGATATTTGTCTTCATTTTTTGTATTTTTACGCGATCTATGAATCCAAATTAAAAATGACTATAACTTGGCACTCGAATGTCTGGTTAGAGAAATATTTTTTTCATTTTTTGTATTTATACGTGATTTGCGCATTTAAATTAAAAATCGCAAAAACTTGGTGCTCGGGTGTCTGGTAAGAGCAATATTTTTGTTTATTTTTTGTATTTCTACGTGATTTGTGAATCGGAATTAAAAAGGGCCAAAACTTGGCGCTCGGGTGTCCGCTTACAATGATATTTGTTTTTATTTACCTTATTTTTACATGATCTATGAGTCCAAATTAGAAATGGCTATAACTTGGCACTCGGGTGTCCGGTTAGAGTATTATTTTTCATTTTTTGTATTTTTCCGTGATCTACACATTTGAATTATAAATAGCCAGAACTTGGTGCTCGGGTGTCCGATTATAATGATATTTGTCTTCAATTTTTGTATTTTTACGCGATCTATTAATCAAAGTTTAAAACAGCTATAACTTAGCGCTCGAGTGTCTGGTTAGAGTAATATTTTTGCTCATTTTTTGTATTTTTACGTGATCTGCGCATTAAAATTAAAAAAGGCCAAAACTTGGCGCTTGGGTGTCTGATTAAGATGATATTTGTTTTTATTTTCTATATTTTTACGTGATTTACGAGTCCAAATTAGAAACCGCTATAACTTGGCACTCGGGTGTCCGGTTAGAGTAATTTGTTTGTTCATCTCTTGTATTTTTTCGTGATCTATGCATTAAAATTAAAAGCGGCCAAAACTTGGCGCTCGAGTGTCCGATTACAATGGTATTTGTCTTCATTTTTTGTATTTTTACGCGATCTACAAATCAAAATTAAAAACGGCTATAACTTGGTACTCGAGTGTCTGGTTAGAGTAATTTTTTTTCATTCTTTGTATTTTTACAAGATATACACATTTAAATTAAAATGGCAAAAACTTGGCACCCGGGTGTCTGGTTAGAGTAATATTTTTGCTCATTTTTTGTACTTTTACGTGATTTGCTCATGTAAATTAAAAACAGACAAAACTTGGCGCTCGGTTATCCGGTTACAATGATATTTGTCTTCATTTTTTGTATTTTTACGCGATCTACGAATCCAAATTAAAAACGACTATAACTTGGCGCTCGGATGTCTGGTTAGAGTAATATTTTTTTCATTTTTTGTATTTATACGTGATCTGCGCATTTAAATTAAAAACCGCAAAAACTTGGCACTCGGATGTCTGGTTAGAGCAATATTTTTGTTTATTTTTTGTATTTCTACGTGATTTGTGGATCAGAATTAAAAACAGCCAAAACTTCGCGCTCGGGTGTCCGATTACAATGATATTTGTTTTTATTTACCTTATTTTTAAATGATCTATGAGTCCAAATTAGAAATGGCTATAACTTGGCACTCGGGTGTCCGGTTAGAGTATTATTTTTGTTCATTTTTTGTATTTTTTTGTGATATGCACATTTGATTTAAAAACAGCCAGAACTTGGTGCTCCGGTATCCGATTATAATGATATTTGTCTTTATGTTTTGAATTTTTGCGCGATCTACGAGTCTAAATTGAAAATGACTATAACTTGGCTCTCGGGTGTCTCGTTGAGCAATATTTTTGTTCATTTTTTGTATTTTTACGTGATCTGCCCATTTAAATTATAAACAACCAAAACTTTGCGCTCGGGTGCCCGATTACGACGATATTTATCTTCATTTTTTGTATTTTTACGGGATCTACGAATTCAAATTAAAAACGGCTATAACTTGGCACTCGAGTGTCTAGTTAGAGTAATATTATTTTTTCATTTTTTGTATTTTTATGTGATATGCGCATTTAAATTAAAAACAGCCAAAACTTGGCGCTCGGGTGTCTAGTTAGAGCAATATTTTTGTTTATTTTTTGTAATCCTACATGATCTGTGGATCAGAATTAAAAACGCCAAAAATTTGCCGCTCGGGTGTCCGATTACAATGATATTTGTTTTAATTTACTATTTTTTATGTGATCTGCGTATTAAAATTAAAAACGGCCAAAACTTGGCACTCGGGTGTCCGATTAAGATGATATTTGTTTTTATTTCGTATATTTTACGCGATCTACAAGTTCAAATTTGAAACGGCTATAACTTGGCACTCGGGTGCCCGATTAGAGTAATTTTTTTGTTAATTTCTTATATTTTTACATGATCTGCACATTAAAATTAAAAAGGGCCAAAACTTAGCGCTCTGGTGTCCGATTACAATGATATTTGTCTTTATTTTTTGCAACAAATCCAAATTAAAAACGGCTATAACTTGACACTCGGGTGTCTGGTTAGAGTAATACTTTTTTTTTTCAGTTTTTATTTTTTACGTGATATGCGCATTTAAATTAAAAATGGCGAAAACTTGGCGCTCGGGTGTCCGATTACAATAATATTTGTTTTTATTCACAATATTTTTACGTGATCTACGAGTCCAAATTAAAAACGGCGATAACTTAGCCCTCGGATGTCCAGTTAGAGAAATATTTTTGTTTATTTTTTTTATTTTTACATGATCTGCGCATTAAAATTAAAAAAGGACAAAACTTGGCGCTCGGGTGTCCGATTAAGATGATATTTGTTTTTATTTTCTATATTTTTATGCGATCTACGAGTCCAAATTAGAAACCATTATAACTTGGCACTCGGGTGTCCGGTTAGAGTAATTTGTTTGTTCATTTTTAGTATTTTTTCGTGATCTACGCATTAAAATTAAAAACGGCCAAAATTTTCCGCTCGAGTGTCCGATTACAATGATATTTGTCTTCATTTTTTGTTTTTTTATGTGATCTACAAATCGAAATTAAAGACGGCTATGACTTGGTACTCGAGTGTCTGGTTAGAGTAATTTTTTTTCATTCTTTGTATTTTTACATGATATACGCATTTAAATTAAAAATGGCAAAAACTTGGCGCCCGGGTGTCTGGTTAGAGTAATATTTTTGCTCATTTTTTGTATTTTTACGTGATTTGCTCATGTAAATTAAACACGGACAAAACTTGGCGCTCGGTTGTCCAATTACAATGATATTTGTCTTGATTTTTTGTATTTTTACGCGATCTACGAATCTAAATTAAAAACGATTATAACTTGGCGCTCGGATGTCTAGTTAGAGTAATATTTTTTCCATTTTTTATATTTACATGTGATCTGCGCATTTAAATTAAAAACCACAAAAACTTGGCGCTCGGGTGTCTGGTCAGAGCAATATTTTTGTTTATTTTTTGTATTTCTACGTGATCTATGGATCGAAATTAAAAACAGCCAAAACTTGACGCTCGGGTGTCCGATTACAATGATATTTATTTTTATTTACCTTATTTTTACATGATCTATGAGTCCAAATTAGAAATGGCTATAACTTGGCACTCGGGTGTCCAGTTAGAGTATTATTTTTGTTCATTTTTTGTATTTTTCCGTGATCTGCACGTTTGAATTAAAAACAACCAGAACTTGGTGCTCGGGTGTCTGATTATAATGATATTTGTCTTCAATTTTTTTATTTTTACGCGATCTATTAATCAAAGTTTAAAATAGCTATAAGTTGGCGCTCGCATGTCTAGTTAGAGTAATATTTTTGTTCATTTTTTGTATTTTCACGTGATCTGCACATCTAAATTAAAAAAAAACTTGGTGGCCGGGTGTCTGATTACACTAATATTTATCATCATTTATTGTATTTTTACGCGACCTACGAATCCTAATTAAAAACGGCTATAAGTTGGTACTCAGGTGTCCGATTAGAGCAATATTTTTAATTTTTTTTTGTATTTTAACGTGATCTACACATTTAAAATTAAAACGGCCAGAACTCGGCGCTCCGGTGTCCAATTACAGTGATATTTGTCTTTATTTTTTGTATTTTTACGTGATCTACGAATCTGAATTAAAAACAGCTATAACTTGGCGCCCGGGTGTTTGGTTAGGGTAATATTTTTGTTCCTTTTTTTTATTTTTACGTGATCTACGAATCTAAATTAAAAACGGCCAAAACTTGGTGGCAGGGTGTCCGATTATAATGATATTTGTCATCATTTATTGTATTTTTACGTGATCTACAAATCCTATTTAAAAACAGCTATAAGTTGGTGCTCGGGTTTCTAATTAGGACAATATTTTTGTTTTTTTTTTGTATTTTAACATGATTTGCACATTTAAATTAAAAAGGGCCAAAACATGGCGCTCTGGTGTCCGATTACAATGATATTTGTCTTCAATTTTTGTATTTTTATGCGATCAATGAATCCAAACTAAAAACGGCTATAACTTGGTGCTCGGGTTTCTGGTGAGAGTAATATTTTTTTTTTATTTTTTATTTTTTTACGTGATCTGCCCATTTAAATTAAAAATGGTGAAAACATGGCGCTCGAGTGTCCGATTACAATGATGTTTGTTTTTATTCACAATATTTTTACGTGATCTACGAGTCCAAATTAAAAACGGCTATAACTTGGCACTCGGGTGTCTGGTTAGAGAAATATTTTGTTTATGTTTTGTATTTTTACGTGATCTACGCATTAAAATTTAAAAAGACCAAAACTTGGCGCTTGGGTGTCCGATTAAGATGATATTTGTTTTTATTTTCTATATTTTTACGCGATCTACGAGTCCAAATTAGAAACGGCTATAACTTGGCACTCGGGTGTCTGGTTAGTGTAATTTTTTTGTTCATTTCTTGTATTTTTTCGTGATATGCGCATTAAAATTAAAAACGACCAAAACTTGGCGCTCTGGTGTCTGATTACAACGATATTTGTCTTTTTTTTGTATTTTTACACGATCTACGAGTCAAAATTAAAAACGGCTATAACTTGGTACTCAAATGTCTGGTTAGAGTAATTTTTTTTTTCATTCTTTGCATTTTTACGTGATATACACATTTAAATTAAAAATGGCAAAAACTTGGCGCCTGGGTGTCTGGTTAGAGTAATATTTTTGCTTATTTTTTGTATTTTCTTATGTGATTTGCTCATTTAAATTAAAATCGAACAAAACTTGGCGCTTAGTTGTCCGATTACAATGATATTTGTCTTTATTTTTTGTATTTTTATGCGATTTACGAATCCAAATTAAAAACGGCTATAACTTGGCGCTCGGGTGTCTAGTTAAAATAATACTTTTTATTCATTTTTTTGTATTTTTACGTGATCTGCGCATTTAAATTTAAAACGACCAAAACATGGTCTTTGGGTGTCCGATTACAACGATGTTTGTCTTTACTTTTTTAATTTCTACGCGATCTATGAATCCAAATATAAAACGGTTATAACTTGGCGCTCGGGTGTCTGGTTAGAGTAATATTTTTGTTCATTTTTTGTATTTTTCCATGATCTGCACATTTAAATTAAAAACGGCCAAAATTTGGTGCTCAGCTGTCTAATTTCAATGACATTTATCTTGATTTTTTTGTATTTCTACGCGATCTGCGAATCAAAATTAGAAACATTAGAACATGGTGCTCGGGTGTCTGGTTAGAATAATAGTTTTTTTCTTTTCTTATATTTTTAAGTGATCTGCGCATTTAAAATAAAAACGACCAAAACTTGACGCTCCGGTGTCCGATTACAATGATATTTGTCTTAATTTTTTGTATTTTTACGCAATCTACGAATCCTATTTAAAAACGGCTATAACTTGGTGCTCGGGTGTCTAGTTAGAGTAATATTTTTTTTTAATTTTTGTATTTTACGTGATCTACGCATTTAAATTAAAACGGCCAAAACTTGGTGGCCGAGTGGCCGATTACAATGATATTTGTCTTCATTTTTTTTACGCGATTTACGAATGCAAATTAAAATGGGCTATAAGTTGGCGCTCGGGTGTCTGGTTAGAGTAAAATTTTGTTCATTTTTTGTTTTTTTACGTGATCCACGCATTTAAATTAAAGATAGCGAAAACTTAGTGCTTGGGTGTCCGATTACAATGATATTTGTTTTTATTTTCTCATATTTTTACGCGACCTACGATTCCAAATTAGAAACGGCTATAAGTTAGCGCTCAGGTGTTTGGTTAGAATAATATTTTTGTTCATTTTTTGTATCTTTACGTGATCTGCGCATTTAAATTAAAAATGGCCAAATCTTGGTGCTCGGGGGTGTCCGATTACAACGATATTTGTCTTTATATTTTGCATTTTTGCACAACCTACGAATCTAAATTGAAAACGGCTATAACGTGGCCCTCGGTTGTCTGGTTAGAGCAATATTTTTGTTTTTTTTTGTATCTTAACATGATCTACGCATTTAAATTAAAAACGGCCAAAAGTTGGTGCTCCGGTGTCCGATTACAATGATATTTGTCTTTATTTTTTGTATTTTTACGTAATCTACGAATCTGAATTAAAAACAGCTAAAACTTGGCGCCCGGGTGTTTGGTTAGAGTAATATTTTTGTTCATTTTTTATTTTGTATGTGACTTGCGCATCTAAATTAAAAATGGCCAAAACTTGGTGGCAGGGTGTCCGATTACAATGATATTTGTCATCATTTATTATATTTTTACGCGATCTACGAATCCAAATTAAAAATGGCTCTAACTTGGCGCTAGGGTGTCTAGTTAGGACAATATTTTTGTTTATTTTTTGTATTTTAACATGATCTACGCTTTTAAATTAGAAACGGCCAAAAATTGGCGCTCAGGGGTCCGATTACAATGATATTTGCCTTCATTTTTTGTATTTTTATGCAATCTACGAATCCAAATTAAAAACGGCTCTAACTTGGCGCTAGGGTGTCCAGTTAGAGCATTATTTTTGTTCTTTTTTGTATTGTTACATGGTCTGCGCATTTAACTTAAAAACAGCCAAATCATGGTGCTCGGGTGTCCGATTACAATGATATATATCTTTATTTTTTGTTTTTTGCGCTATCTACGAATCTAATTTAAAAATGGCTATAACTTGGGGCTCAGGTGTCTGGTTAGAGTAATAATTTTGTTCACTTTTTGTATTTTTTAGGTGATCTGCGCATTTAAATTTAAAATTGCCAAAACTTGGTGCTCAGGTGCTTGATTACAATGATATTTGTCTTTAGTTTTTGCATTTTTACGCGATCTATGAATCCAAATTAAAAATGGCTATAACTTGGCACTTGTGTGTCTGGTTAAAGCAATATTTTTGTTCATTTTTTCTATTTCTACATGATTTGTGTATCAAAATTAAAAACAGTCAAAATTTGGCGCTCGGGTGTCCGATTACAATGATATTTGTCTTCATTTTTTGTATTTTTACGCGATCTATGAATCCAAATTAAAAACGGCTACAACTTGGCGCTCGGATGTCTAGTTAAAATAATATTTTTTATTCATTTTTTTATATTTTTACATGATCCGCGCATTTAAATTAAAAACGACCAAAACATAGTGCTTGGGTGTCCGATTACAATGATATTTGTCTTTATTTTTTTAATTTTTGTGCGATGTATGAATCCAAATATAAATCGTTTATAACTTGGCGCTTGAGTGTCTGATTAGAGTAATATTTTTGTTCACTTTTTATATTTTTCCATGATCTGCACATTTAAATTAAAAACGGCCAAAATTTGGTGCTCAGTTGTCTAATTTCAATGACATTTGTCTTGATTTTTTTGTATTTCTACGCAATCTACGAATCGAAGTAAAAAAAACGGTAGAACGTGGCGCTAGGGTGTTTGGTTAGAATAATAGTTTTTTTCTTTTTTTGTATTTTTAAGTGATCTGCGCATTTAAAATAAAAACGACCAAAACTGGATGCTCCGGTGTCCGATTACAATGATATTTGTCTTTATCTTTTGTATTTTTACGCGATCTACAAATCGAAATTAAAAACGGCTATAACTTGGTGCTCAGGTGTCTGGTTAGAGCAATGTTTTGTTTATTTTTTGTATTTCTACGTGATTTGTGTATCGAAATTAAAAAGGGTCAAAATTTGGCGCTCGGGTGTCCGATTACAATGATATTTTTCTTCATTTTTTGTATTCTTTCGCGATCTACGAATCCAAATTAAAAACGGCTATAACTTGGCGCTCGGGTGTCTAGTTAGAGTAATATTTTTCTTCATTTTTATTAGTTTTACGTGATCTATGCATTTAAATCTAAAATGACCAAAACGTAGTGCTTGGGTGTTCGATTACAACGATATTTGTCTGTATTTTTTTAATTTTTACACGATCTACAAATCTAAATTAAAAATAGCTATAACTTGGCGCTCGGGTGTCTGGCTAGAGTAATATTTTTTTTCAATTCTTGTATTTTTACGTGATCTGTGCATTTAAATTAAAATGGCCAAATCTTGGTGGCCGAGTGTCCAATTACATTGATATTTGTCTTCATTTTTTATTTTTACGTGATTTACGATTGCAAATTAAAATGGGCTATAAGTTGGCGCTCGGGTGTCTGGTTAGAGTAAAATTTTGTTCATTTTTTTATGTGATCCACGCATTTAAATTAAAGACGGCCAAAACTTAGTGCTTGGGTGTTCGATTACAATGATATTTGTCTTTATTTTCTCATATTTTTACGTGACCTACGATTCCAAATTAGAAACGGCTATAAGTTGGCGCTCAGGTGTCTGGTTAGAATAATATTTTTGTTCATTTTTTGTATCTTTACGTGATCTGCGCATTTAAATTAAAAATGGCCAAATCTTGGTGCTCGGGTGTATCCGATTACAACGATATTTGTCTTTATGTTTTGAATTTTTGCGCGATCTACGAATCTAAATTGAAAACGGCTATAACTTGGCCCTCAGGTGTCTGATTAGAGCAATATTTTTGTTTTTTTTTTTGTATTTTAACGTGATCTACGCATTTAAATTAAAAACAGTCAAAACTTGGCACTCCAGTGTCCAATTACAATGATATTTGTCTTTATTTTTTGTATTTTTATGTAATCTACAAATCTAAATTAAAATAGCTAAAACTTGGCGCTCGGGTGTTTGGTTAGAGTAATATTTTTGTTCATTTTTTATTTTTTTATGTGATCTGTGCATCTAAATTAAAAACAGCCAAAACTTGGTGGCAGGGTGTCCGATTACAATGATATTTGTCATCATTTATTGTATTTTTACGTGATCTACGAATCCAAATTAAAAATGGCTCTAACTCGGCGCTAGGGTGTTTAGTTAGGACAATATTTTTGTTTATTTTTTGTATTTTAACGTGATCTACGCATTTAAATTAGAAACGGCCAAAACTTGGCGCTCAGGGGTCCGATTACAATGATATTTGCCTTCATTTTTTGTATTTTTATGCGATCTACGAATCCAAATTAAAAACGGCTCTAACTTGGCGCTAGGGTGTCCGGATATAGCAATATTTTTGTTCATTTTTTGTATTTCTACATAGTCTGCGCATTTAAATTAAAAACAGCCAAATCTTGGTGCTCGGGTGTCCGATTACAATGATATATGTCTTTATTTTTGATTTTTGTGCGATCTACTAATCTAATTTAAAAATAGCTATAACTTGGCACTCAGGTGTCTAGTTAGAGCAATATGTTTGTTCACTTTTTGTATTTTTTAGGTGATTCGTGCATTTAAATTTAAAACTACCAAAACTTGGCGCTCGAGTGCCTGATTACAATGATATATGTCTTCAGTTTTTGTATTTTTACGCGATCTATGAATCCAAATTAAAAATGGCTATAACTTGGTGCTCGTGTGTCTGGTTGGAGCAATATTTTTGTTCATTTTTTCTATTTCTACATGATTTGTGCATCAAAACTAAAAACAGTCAAACTTTGGCGCTTGGGTGTCCGATTACAATGATATTTGTCTTCATTTTTTGTATTTTTACGCGATCTACGAATCCAAATTAAAAACGGCTCTAACTTAGTGCTCGGGTGTCTAGTTAGGACAATATTTTGTTTATTTTTTGTATTTTAACGTGATCTACGCATTTAAATTAAAAACGGCCAAAACTTGGCGCTTGGGGGTCCGATTACAATGATATTTGTCTTCATTTTTATATTTTTATGCGATCTACGAATCCAAATTAAAAATAGCTCTAACTTGGCGCTATGGCGTCTTGTTAGAGCAACATTTTTGTTCATTTTTTGTATTTTTACATGGACTTTGCATTTAAATTAAAAAGGGCCAAATCTTGGTGCGTGGATGTCCAATTACAATAATATATGTCTTTATTTTTTGAATTTTTACGCGATCTACGAATCTAATTTAAAAACGGCTATAACTTGGCGCTCAGGTGTCTAGTTAGAGCAATAGTTTTGTTCACTTTTTGTATTTTTTAGGTGATGCACGCATTTAAATTTAAAATTGCCAAAACTTGGCGCTCAGGTGCCTGATTACAATGATATTTGTCTTTAGTTTTTGTACTTTTACGCGATCTATGAATCCAAATTAAAAATGGCTATAACTTGGCGCTCGTGTGTCTGGTTGGAGCAATATTTTTGTTCATTTTTTATATTTTTACATGATTTGTGTATCGAAATTAAAAACAGTCAAAATTTGGCCCTCAGGTGTCCGATTACAATGATATTTGTCATCATTTTTTGTATTTTTATGCGATCTACGAATCCAAATTAAAAACGGCTATAACTTGGTGCTCAGGTGTCTTGTTAAAGTAATATTTTTTATTCATTTTTTTGTATTTTTACGTGATCCGCGCATTTAAATTTAAAACAACCAAAACATGGTGCTTGGGTGTCCGATTACAATGATATTTGTCTTTAGTTTTTTAATTTTTACGCGATCTATGAATCCAAATATAAAACAGTTATAACTTGGTGCTCGGGTGTCTAGTTAGAGTAATATGTTTGTTCATTTTTTGTATTTTTCCGTGATCTACACATTTAAATTAAAAACGGTCAAAATTTGGTGCTCGGTTGTCTAATTTCAGTGACATTTGTCTTGATTTTTTTGTATTTCTACACGATCTACGAATCGAAATTAAAAACGGTAGAACGTGGCGCTCGGGTGTCTAGTTAGAATAATAGTTTTTTTTCTTTTTTTTGTATTTTTAAGTGATCTACGCATTTAAAATAAAAACGACCAAAACTTGACGCTCCGGTGTCCGATTATAATGATATTTGTCTTTATCTTTTGTATTTTTATGCGATCTACGAATCGAAATTAAAAGCGGCAATAACTTGGTGCTCGGGTGTCCGTTTAGAGCAATATTTTTGTTTTTTTTTTGTATTTCTATGTGATTTGTGTATCGAAATTAAAAAGGGTCAAAATTTGGCGCTTGGGTGTCCGATTACAATGATATTTGTCTTCGTTTTTTGTAATATTTTGCGATCTACGAATCCAAATTAAAAACGGCTATATCTTGGCACTCGGGTGTCTAGTTAGAGTAATATTTTTCTTCATTTTTATTAGTTCTACGTGATCTGTGCATTTAAATCTAAAATGACCAAAACGTAGCTCTTAGGTGTCCGATTACAATGATATTTGTCTTTATTTCTTTAATTTTTATGCGATCTACGAATCCAAATTAAAGACGGCTATAACTTGGCGCTCGGGTGTCTATTTAGAGTAATATTTTTGTTCATTTTTTTGTATTCGTTCATGATCTGCACATTTAAATTAAAAATAGCAAATATTTGGTGCTCGGGTGTCCAATTTCAATGACATTTGTCTTCATTTTTTGTATTTTTACGCGATCTACGTATCCAAATTGAAAACGGCTAGAACTTGGCGCTCGAGTGTCTAGTTAGAATAATTTTTATTTCATTTTTTGTATTTTTATGTGATCAGCGCATTTAAATTTAAAACGGCCAAAAAACTTCGTGCACGGGTGTCTGATTACAGTAATATTTGTCTTCATTTTTTTTTTATTTCTATGCGATCTACGAATCTAAATTAAAAATGCCTATAACTTGGCGCTAGGGTATTTGGTTAGAGAAATATTTTTGTTCATTTTTTGTATTTTAGCGTGATCTGCGTATTTAAATTAAAAACAGCCAAAGCTTGGTGGTCGAGTGTCCGATTGCAATGATATTTGTCTTCATTTTTTGTATTTTTACGCGATTTACGAATCCAAATTAAAAACGACTATAAGTTGGTACTCGGGTGTCTGGTTAGAGTAATATTTTTGTTCATTTTTTGTATTTTTCCATGATCTACGCTTTTAAAGTAAAAACGGCTAAAACTCGGCGCTTGGGTGTGTCCGATTACATTGATATTTGTCTCCATTTTTTGTATTTTTACGCGATCTACGAATCCAAATTAAAAATGGCTATAACTTGGCGCTCGGGTGTCGACTCAGGGTAACATTTTTCTTCATTTTTTGTATTTTTCCATGATCTACGCTTTTAAATTAAAAACAGCCAAAACTCGGCGCTCGGGTGTGTCCGATTACAATGATATTTATCTTCAGTATTTTTATTTTTACACAATTTACGAATCCAAATTAAAAACGCCTGTGACTTGCGCTCAGGGGTTTGGTTAGAGAAATATCTTTGTCCATTTTTTGTATTTTAACGTGATCTACGATTTAAATTAAAAACGGCCAAAACATGGTGGTCGAGTGTCCGATTACAATGATATTTGTCGTCAATTTTTTTATTTTTACGCGATTTACAGATCCAAATTAAAAACGGCTATAAGTTGGCGCTCGGGTGTCTGGTTAGAGGACAATTTTTGTTCATTTTTGTTTTTTTACGTGATCTGCGCATTTAAATTAAAGACGGCCAAAACTTAGTGTTCGGGTGTCCGATTACAATGATTTTTGTCTTTATTTTTTCATATTTTTACGCGATCTAAGATTCAAATTAGAAACGGCTATAAGTTGGCGCTTGGGTGTTTGGTTAGAGTAATATTTTTATTCATTTTTTGTATTCTTATGTGATCTGCGTATTTAAATTTAAAATGCCCAAAACTTGGTGCTCGAATGTCCGATTACAATGATATTTGTCTTCATTTTATTTATTTTTACGCGATCTACATATCCAAATTAAAAATGCCTATAACTTGGCACTCGGGTGTTTGGTTAGAGAAATATTTTTGTTCATTTTTTGTATTTTAGCGTGATATGCGCATTTAAATTAAAAACAACCAAAACTTGATGGTCGAGTGTCCGATTACAATGATATTTGCCTTCATTTTTTGTGTTTTTACGTGATTTACGAATCCAAATTAAAAACGACTATAAGTTGGCACTCGGGTGTTTGGTTAGAGTAATATTTTTGTTCACTTTTGTATTTTTTCGTGATCTGCGCTTTTAAATTAAAAACGGCACTTACCAAAAAAAATAAATTAAAAACAGCCAAAACTCGGCGCTCGAGTGTCCGATTACAATGATATTTGTGTTCATTTTTTTGTTTTCACGCGATTTACGAATCTAAATAAAAAATGGCTATAAGTTGGCACTCGGGTGTCTGGCTAAAGTAAAATTTTTGTTTATTTTTTATTTTTTTATGTGATCCGCGCATTTAAATTAAAAAGGCCAAAACTTAGTGCTCGGGTGTCCGATTACAATGATATTTGTCTTTATTTTTTCATATTTTTACGCGATCTACGATCCCAAATTAGAAACGGCTATAGGTTGGTGCTCGGGTGTTTGGTTAGAATAATATTTTTGTTCATTTTTTGTATTTTTACGTGATTTGCGCATTTAAATTGAAAACGGCCAATTCTTGGTGCTTGGGTGTTCGATTACAATGATATTTGTCTTTATTTATTGAATTTTTGCGCAATCTACAAAACCAAATGAAAAACAGCTATAAAAAAACAGCTATAACTTGGCCCTCAGGTGTCTGGTTAGAGCAATATTTTTGTTCACTTTTTGTATTTTTACGTGATCTGCCCATTTAAATTAAAAACGGAAAAAACTTGGCGCTCGGTTGTCCGATTACAATGATATTTGTCTTCATTTTCTGTGTTTTTACACGATCTACGAACCCAAATTAAAAACGGCTATAACTTGCCGCTCGGGAGTCTGGTTATAGTAATATTTTTTTTCAGTTTTTATATTTATCCGTGATTTACCCATTTAAATTAAAAACGGCGAAAACTTGGTGCTAAGGTGTCTGGTTAAAGCAATATTTTTGTTTATTTTATGTGTTTCTACGTTATCTATGGATTAGAATTAAAAACGGCCGAAACTTGGTGCTTGGGTGTTCGATTACAATGATATTTGTTTTTAATTACTATATTTTTACGTGATCTACGAGTCCAAATTAGAAACGGCTATAACTTGGCACTCGGGTGTCCGGTTAGAGTATTATTTTTGTTCATTTTTTGTATTTTTCCGTGATCTGCACATTTAAATTAAAAATAGCCAAACTTTGTGCTCGAGTGTCCGATTATAATGATATTTGTCTTCAATTTTTGTATTTTTACGCGATCTACGAATCAAAATTTAAAACAGCTATAACTTGGCGCTTGGGTGTCTGGTTAGAGTAATATTTTTGTTCATTTTTTGTATTTTTACGTGATCGGCGCATCTAAATTAAAAACGGCCAAAACTTGGTGGTCGGATGTCCGATTACATTGATATTTATCGTCATTTATTGTATTTTTACGTGACCTACAAATCCTAATTAAAAATGGCTATAAGTTGGTGCTCGGGTGTCCGGTTAGAGCAATATTTTTGTTTTATTTTTGTATTTTAACGTGATCTGCACATTTAAATTAAAAACAGCCAAAACTTGGTACTCTTGTATCCGATTACATTGATATTTGTCTATATTTATTTTCTTTTTACGCGATCTACGAATCAAAATTAAAAACAACTATAACTTGGCACTTGGGTGTTCGATTAGAGCAATATTTTTGTTTATTTTTTATATTTCTATGTGATCTGTGGATCGAAATTAAAAACGGCCAAAACCTGGCGCTGGGGTGTCCGATTACAATGATATTTTTCTTTATTTTTTGTATTTTTACGTGATCTACGAATCTAAATTAAAAACAGCTATAACTTGGCACTCAGGTGTCTGGTTAGAGTAATATTTTTGTTAATTTTTTGTATTTTTACGTGATCTGCGTATCTAAATTAAAAACTGCCAAAACTTGTTGGCCGGGTGTTCGATTACAATGATATTTGTCGTCATTTATTGTATTTTTACGCGATCTATGAATCCTATTTAAAAATGGCCATAGGTTGGTGCTCGGGTGTCTGGTTAGGACAATATTTTAAATTTTTTTTTCTATTTTAACGTGATCTGCACATTTAAATTAAAAATGACCAAATCTTGGCGCTCGGGGGTCCGATTACAATGATATTTGTCTTCATTTTTTGTATTTTTAGGCGATCTACGAATCCAAATTTAAAACGGATATAACTTGGCGCTCGTGTGTCTGGTTGGAGCAATTTTTTGGTTCATTTTTTCTAATTTTACATGATTTGTGTATCGAAATTAAAAACAGTCAAAATTTGGCGCTCGAGTGTCCGATTACAATCACATTTGTTTTCTTTTTTTGTATTTTTACGCGATCTACGAATCCAAATTAAAAACGGCTATAACTTGGCGCTCAGGTGTCAACTCAGAGTAATATTTTTCTTCAATTTTTGTATTTTTCCTTGATCTATGCTTTTAAATTAAAAACAGCCAAAACTCGGCGCTCGGGTGTGTCCGATTACAATGATATTTATCTTCAGTTTTTTTATTTTTATGTGATCTACGAATCCAAATTAAAAACGCCTGTAACTTGGCGCTCGGGTGTTTGGTTAGAGAAATATCTTTGTCCATTTTTTGTATTTTAACGTGATCTACGTTTTAAATTAAAAACGGCCAAAACTTGGTGGTCGAGTGCCTGATTACAATGATATTTGTTGTCAATTTTTTTATTTCTACGCAATTTACGAATCCAAATTAAAAATGACTATAAGTTGGCGCTCGAGTGTCTGGTTAGAGGAAAATTTTGTTCATTTTTTGTTTTTTTACGTGATCCACGCATTTAAATTAAAGATGGGCAAAACTTAGTGCTCGAGTGTCCGATTACAATGATTTTTATCTTTATTTTTTCATATTCTTACACAATCTACGATTCGAAATTAGAAATGGCTATAAGTTGGCGCTCGAGTGTCTGGTTAGAGTAATATTTTTATTCATTTTTTGTATTCTCATGTGATCTGCGTATTTAAATTTAAAATGGCCAAAACTTGGTGCTCGGGTGTCCGATTACAATGATATTTGTCTTCATTTTATTTATTTTTACGCGATCTACATATCCAAATTAAAAATGCCTATAACTTGGCACTCAGGTGTTTGGTTAGAGAAATATTTTTGTTCATTTTTTGTATTTTAGCGTGATTTGCGCATTTAAATTAAAAACAACCAAAACTTGATGGTCGAGTGTCCGATTACAATGATATTTGTCTTCATTTTTTATTTTTTTTACGCGATTTACGAATCCAAATTAAAAACGACTATAAGTTGGCGCCCGGGTGTCTGGTTAGAGTAATATTTTTGTTCATTTTTTGTATTTTTTCGTGATCTGCGCTTTTAAATTAAAAACGGCACTTACCAAAAAAAATAAATTAAAAACAGCCAAAACTCGGCGCTCGAGTGTCCGATTACAATGATATTTGTGTTCATTTTTTATTTTCACGCGATTTACGAATTCAAATAAAAAAGGCTATAAGTTGGCACTCGGGTGTCTAGTTAAAGTAAAATTTTTGTTCATTTTTTATTTTCTTATATGATCCGCACATTTAAATTAAAAACGGGCAAAACTTAGTGCTCGGGTGTACGATTACGATGATATTTGTCTTTATTTTTTAATATTTTTACTCGATCTACGATTCCAAATTAGAAACGGCTATAGGTTGGCGCTCGGGTGTTTGGTTAGAATAATATTTTTGTTCATTTTTTGTATTTTTACGTGATTTGCGCATTTAAATTAAAAACGGCCAAATCTTAATGCTCGGGTGTCCGATTACAATGATATTTGTCTTTATTTTTGAATTTTTGCGCAATCTACAAATCCAAATGAAAAACGGCTATAACTTGGCCCTCGGATGTCTGGTTAGAGTAATATTTTGTTCACTTTTTGTATTTTTACGTGATCTGCCCATTTAAATTGAAAACGGACAAAACTTGGCGCTCGGTTGTCCGATTACAATGATATTTGTCTTCATTTTCTGTGTTTTTACACGATCTACGAATCCAAATTAAAAACGACTATAACTTGCCGCTCAGGAGTCTGGTTAGAGTAATATTTTTTTTCAGTTTTTATATTTATCCGTGATTTGCGCATTTAAATTAAAAATGGCAAAAACTTAGTGCTAAGTTGTCTGGTTGGAGCAATATTTTTGTTTATTTTATGTATTTCTATGTGATTTGTGGATCAGAATTAAAAACGGTCGAAACTCGATGCTCGAGTGTTCGATTACAATGATATTTGTTATTAATTACTATATTTTTACGTGATCTACGAGTCCAAATTAGAAACGGCTATAACTTGGCACTCGGGTGTCTTGTTAGAGTATTATTTTTGTTCATTTTTTGTATTTATCCGTGATCTGCACATTTAAATTAAAATAACCAAAACTTTGTGCTCGAGTGTCCGATTATAATGATATTTGTCTTCAATTTTTATATTTTTACGCGATCTACGAATCAAAATTTAAAACAGCTATAACTTGGCGCTCGGGTGTTAGGTTAGAGTAACATTTTTGTTCATTTTTTGTATTTTTACGTCATCTGCGCATCTAAATTAAAAAGGGCCAAAACTTGGTGGCCGGATGTCCAATTACATTGATATTTTTCATCATTTATTATATTTTTACGCGACCTACGAATCCTAATTAAAAATGGCTATAAGTTGGCGCTCGGGTGTCTAGTTAGAGCAATATTTTTGTTTTATTTTTGTATTTTAACGTGATCTATGCATTTAAATTAAAAACGGCCAAAACTTGGCGCTCTTGTATCCGATTACAATGATATTTGTCTTTATTTTTTTTTTCATTTTACGCGATCTACGAATTGAAATTAAAAACAGCTATAACTTGGTGCTCGGGCGTTCGGTTAAAGCAATATTTCATTAATTTTTTGTATTTTTACGTGATCTGCGTATCTAAATTAATAACTGCCAAAATTTGTTGGCCGGGTGTCTGATTACAATGATATTTGTCGTCATTTATTGTATTTTTATGCGATCTACGAATCCTATTTAAAAACTGCCATAGGTTGGTGCTCGGGTGTCTGGTTAGGACAATATTTTTGTTTTTTTTTTTTTGTATTTTAACGTGATCTGCGCATTTAAATTAAAAACGGCCAAATCTTAGCGCTCGGGGGTCCCATTACAATGATATTTGTCTTCATTTTTTGTATTTTTATGCAATCTACGAATCCAAATTAAAAACGGCTATAACTTGGCACTATAGTGTCCAGTTAGAGTAATATTTTTGTTCATTTTTTGTATTTTTACATGGTCTGTACATTTAAATTAAAAACGGGCAAATCTTGATGCTCGGGTGTCAGATTACAATGATATTTGTCTTTTTTTTGTAATTTTGCGCGATCTACAAATCCAATTTAAAAATGATTATAACTTGGCGCTCGGTGTCTAGTTAGAGCAATAGTTTTGTTCACTTTTTGTATTTTTTAGGTGATGCACGCATTTAAATTTAAAATTGCCAAAACTTGGCGCTCAGGTGCCTGATTACAATGATATTTGTCTTTAGTTTTTGTACTTTTACGCGATCTATGAATCCAAATTAAAAATGGCTATAACTTGGCGCTCGTGTGTCTGATTGGAGCAATATTTTTGTTCATTTTTTATATTTTTACATGATTTGTGTATCGAAATTAAAAACAGTCAAAATTTAGCACTCGGGTGTCCGATTACAATGATATTTGTCATCATTTTTTGTATTTTTATGCGATCTACGAATCCAAGTTAAAAACGGCTATAACTTGGCGCTTGGGTGTCTAGTTAGAGTAATATTGTTTCTTCATTTTTTTGTATTTTTACGTGATCTGCGCATTTAAATTTAAACGGCCAAAACATAGTGCTTGGGCGTCTGATTACAATGATATTTTTCTTTATTTTTTTTAATTTTTACGCGATCTATGAATCCAGATATAAAATGGCTATAATTTGGCGCTCGGGTGTCTGGTTAGTGTATTATTTTTGTTCATTTTTGTATTTTTCCATGATCTGCACATATAAATTAAAAAGGGCGAAAATTTGGTGTTTGGGTGTCCAATTTCAATGACATTTGTCTTCGTTTTTTGTATTTTCACGTGATCTATGAATCAAAATTATAAACGGTAGAACTTGGCGCTCGGTTGTCTGGTTAGAGTAATGTTTTTTTTCATTTTTTGTATTTGTAAGTGATCTGCGCATTTAAATTAAAAACGACCAAAACTTGGCGCTCTGGCATCCGATAACAATGATATTTGTCTTTATTTTTTGTATTTTTACGTGATCTATGAATTGAAATTAAAAACGGCTATAACTTGGCGCTTAGGTGTCCGGCTAAGGTAATATTTTTATTTATTTTTTGTATTTCTACGTGATTTGTGCACCGAAATTAAAAAGGGTCAAAATTTGGCGCCTGGGTGTTCGATTACAATGATATTTGTCTTCATTTTTTCTCTTTTTACGCGATCTACGAATCCAAATTAAAAACGGCTATAACTTGACGTTCAGGTGTCTGGTTAGAGTAATATTTTTTTTTTCATTATATGTATTTTTGCGTGATATGCGCATTTAAATTAGAAACGACGAAAACTTGGCGCTCGATTGTCTTGTTAGAGCAATATTTTTGTTCATTTTTTGTATTTTTATGTGATCTATGCATTTAAATAAAAACTGGACAAAAACTTGGCGCTTGGTTGTCCGATTACAATGATATTTGTCTTCATTTTCTGTATTTTTACGCGATCTACAAAACCAAATTAAAAACAGCTATAATTTGGCACTCGGGTGTCTGGTTAGAGTAATATCTTTTTTCATTTTTTGTATTTCTACGTGATATGCGTATTTAAATTAAAAACCGCAAAAACTTGGCACTCGAGTGTCTGGTTAGAGCAATATTTTTGTTTATTTTTTGTATTTCTACGTAATCTGTGGACCGGATTTAAAAAAGGCCAAAACTTCACACTCGGGTGTCCGATTACAATGATATTTGATTTTATTTAGTATATTTTTATGTGACCTATAAGTCCAAAATACAAACGACTATAACTTGACGCTCGGGTGTCTGGTTAGAGTAATATTTTTGTTCATGTTTTGTATTTTTACGTGATCTGCGCGTCTAAATTAAAAACGGCCAAAACTTGGTGGCCGGGTGTCCGATTAATATGATATTTGTCATCATTTATTGTATTTTTATGTGATCTACGAATCCTATTTAAAAACGGCTATAAGTTGGTGCTCGGGTGTTTGGTTAGAACAATATATTTGTTTATTTTTTGTATTTTAACATGAACTGCGCATTTAAATTAAAAACGGCCAAAACTTGGTGCTCGGGGGTCCGATTACAATGATATTTATCTTCGTTTTGTGTATTTTTATGCGATCTACGAATCCAAATTAAAAACGGCTATAACTTGGCATTAGGGTGTTGTGTTACAGTAATATTTTTGTTCATTTTTTGTATTTTTACATGGTCTGCACATTTAAATTAAAAACGGTCAAATCTTGGTGCTCGGGTGTTTGATTACAATGATATTTGTCTTTATTTTTTGTATTTTTGTGCGATCTACGAGTCTAATTTAAAAACGGTTATAACTTGGCGCTCGGGTGTTTGGTTAGTGCAATAGTTTTGTTCATTTTTTGTATTTTTACGTGATTCGTGCATTTAAATTTGAAATGGCCAAAACTTAGCACTCGGGTGTCCGATTACAATGATATTTGTCTTGATTTTTTGTATTTTTACACGATCTATGAATCCAAATTAAAAATGGCTATAACTTGGCGCTTGGGTGTCTAGTTAGGGTAATATTTTCTTCATTTTTTTGTATTTTTACGTGATTTGTGCATTTAAGTTTAAAACGGCCAAAACATGGCGCTTGGGTGTTCGATTACAATGATTTTTGTGTTTATTTTTTTAATTTTTACGTGATCTATGAATCCAAATATAAAACGGCTATAACTTAGCACTCGAGTGTCCGGTTAGAGCAATATTTTTGTTTATTTCTTGTATTTCTACGTGATCTATGGATGGAAATTAAAAACGGCCAAAACCTGGCACTCGGGTGTCCAATTACAATGATATTTGTCTTTATTTTTTTAATTTTTACGCGATCTATGAATCCAAATATAAAACGGCTATAACTTGGCGCTCGGGTGTCTGGTTAGAGTAATATTTTTGTTCATTTTTGTATTTTTCTACGATCTGCGCATTTAAATTAAAAACGGCCAAAATTTGATACTCGGGTGTCCAATTTCAATGTCATTTGTCTTCATTTTTTGTACTTTTACGTGATCTACAAATCGAAATTAAAAACGGTAGAACTTGGCGCTCGGGTGTCCGGTCAGAGTAATATTGTTTTTCATTTTTTGTATTTTTAAGTGATTTGCGCATTTAAATTTAAAACGACCAAGACTTGGCACTCGAGTGTCCGATTACAATGATATTTGTCTTTATTTTTTGTATTTTTATGTGATCTACGAATCGAAATTAAAAATGGCTGTAACATGGCGCTCGGGTGTCCAGATAAAGCAATATGTTTGTTTATTTTTTGTATTTCTACGTGATTTGTGTATCAAAATTAAAAACGGTCAAAATTTGGCACTTGGGTGTCCGATTACAATGATATTTGCCTTCATTTTTTTTTTTTACATGATCAACGAATCTGAATTAAAAACAGATATAACTTGGCACTCCGGTGTCTGGTTAGAGTAATATTTTTTTTCTTTTTATGTATTTTTACGTGATATGGGCATTTAAATTAAAAACGGCGAAAACTTGGTGCCTGGGTGTCTTGTTAGAGCAATATTTTTGTTCTTTTTTGTATTTTAACGTGATATGTGCATTTAAATTAAAAATGGGCAAAACTTGGCGCTCAGTTGTCCAATTACATTGATATTTGTCTTCATTTTTTGTCTTTTTACGCAATCTATGAATTCAAATTAAAAATGGCTATAACTTGGCGCTCGGATGTCTGGTTAGAGTAATATTTTTTTCATTTTTTGTATTTATACGTGATATGTGCATTTAAATTAAAAACCGTGATAACTTGGCGCTCCGGTGTCTTGTTAGAGCAATATTTTTGTTTATTTTTTGTATTTCTACGTGATCTGTGGATCGGAATTAAAAACGACCAAAAATTGGCGCTCGGGTGTCCGATTACAATGATATTTATTTTTATTTAGTATCTTTGTACGTGATCTACAAGTCCAAAATAGAAATGACTATAACTTGGTACTCGGGTGTCCAGTTAGAGTATTAATTTTGTTCATTTTTTGTACTTTTCCGTGATCTGCACATTTAAATTAAAAACAACCATAACTTAGTGCTCAGGTGTCCGATTATAATGATATTTGTCTTCAACATTTGTATTTTTGCGCGATCTACGAATCAAAATTTAAAACAGCTCTAACTTGGTGCTCGGGTGTAGGTTAGAGTAATATTTTGTTCATTTTTTATATTTTTACGTGATCTGTGCATCTAAATTAAAACTGGCCAAAACTTGGTGGCCAGGTGTTCGACTACAATGATATTTATCGTCATTTATTGTATTTTTACGCGACCTACAAATCGTAATTAAAAACGGCTATAAGTTGGTGCTCGAGTGTCCGGTTACAGCAATATTTTTTTTTTTGTATTTTAATGTTATCTGCGCATTTAAATTAAAAACGGCCAAAACTTAGCACTCTGGTGTCCGATTACAATGATATTTGTCTTTATTTTTTGTTTTTTTACGCGATCTACAGATCGAAATTAAAAATAACTATAACTTGGCGCTCGGGTGTCCGGTTAGAGTAATATTTTTGTTTATTTTTTGTATTTATACGTCATCTGTGGATCGAAATTAAAAATTGCCAAAACCTAGCGCTCGGGTGTCCGATTACAATGATATTTGTCTTTATTTTTTGTATTTTTACGTGATCTATGAATCTAAATTAAAAACAGCTTTAACTTGGCGCTCGGGTGTCTTGTTAGAGTAATATTTTTGTTCATTTTTTGTATTTTTACGTGATCTGCGCATCTAAATTAAAAACGGCCAAAACTTGGTGGCCGGGTGTCCGATTGTAATGATATTTGTCGTCATTTATTGTATTTTTACGTGATCTACGAATCCTATTTAAAAACGGCTATAAGTTGGTGCTCGGGTGTCTAGTTAGAGTAATAGTTTGGTTTATTTTTTGTATTTTAAAGTGATCTGCGCATTTAAATTAAAAAGGCCAAACTTGGCGCTCGGGGGTCCGATTATAATGATATTTGTCTTCATTTTTTATTATTTTTACGCGATCTACGAATCCAAATTAAAAACAGATATAAGTTGGCGCTCGGGTGTCTGGTTAGAGTAATATGTTTTTTTTTTCATTTTATGTATTTTTACGTGATATGCGCATTTAAATTAAAAACGGTGAAAACTTGGCGCCCGGGTGTCTGGTTAGAGCAATAGTTTTGTTCTTTTTTTGTATTTTTACGTGATCTGTGCATTTAAATTAAAAATGGGCAAAACTTGGCGCGCTCGGTTGTCCGATTACAATGATATTTGTCTTAATTTTTTGTATTTTTATGCAATCTGCAAATCCAAATTAAAAACAGTTATAACTTGACGCTCGGATGTCTGGTTAGAGTAATTTTTTTTTCCTTTTTTGTATTTTTACGTGATATGCGAATTTAAATTAAAAACCGCGATAACTTGGCGCTCCGGTGTCTCGTTAGAGCAATATTTTTGTTTATTTTTTGTATTTCTACGTGACCTGTGGATCGAAATTAAAAAGGGCCAAAACTTGGCACTGGGGTGTTCGATTACAATGATATTTGTTCTTATTTAGTATACTTTTACGTGATCTACAAGTCCAAAATAGAAACGGCTATAACTTGGCACTCGGGTGTCCAGTTAGAGTATTATTCTTGCTCATTTTTTGTATTTATCTGTGATCTGCACATTTAAATTAAAAAGAGCCAGAACTTGGTGCTCAAGTGTCCGATTATAATGATATTTGTCTTCAATTTTGTATTTTTACGCGATCTACAAATCTAAAGTTAAAACAGCTATAACTTGGCACTCGGGTGTAGGTTAGAGTAATATTTTTGTTCATTTTTTGTATTTTTACGTGATCTGCGCATCTAAATTAAAAACGGCCAAAACTTGGTGGCTGGGTGTCCGATTACAATGATATTTATCGCTATTTATTGTATTTTTACGCGACCTACGAATCCTAATTAAAAATGGCTATAAGTTGGTGCTCGGGTGTTCGATTAGAGGAATATTATTTTTTGTATTTTAATATGATCTGTGCATTTAAATTAAAAACGGCCAAAACTTGGCGCTCTAGTGTCCGATTACAATGATATTTGCCTTTATTTTTTATATTTTTACGCTATCTACGAATCGAAATTAAAAACAACTATAACTTGGCACTCGGGTTTCCGATTAGTGCAATATTTTTGTTTATTTTTTGTATTTCTACATCATTTGTGGATCAAAATTAAAAATGGCTAAAACCTGGTGCTCAGGTGTCCGATTACAATGATATCTGTATTTATTTTTTGTATTTCTACGTGATCTATGAATCTAAATTAAAAACAGCAATAACTTGGTGCTCGGGTGTCTTGTTAGAGTAATATTTTTGTTCATTTTTTGTATTTTCACATGATCTGCACATCTAAATTAAAAATTGCCAAAACTTGCTGGCTGGGTGTCCGATTACAATAATATTTGTCATCATTTATTTTATTTTTACATGATCTACGAATCCTATTTAAAAACGGCTATAAGTTAGTGCTCGGGTGTCTGGTTAGAACAATATTTTTGTTTATTTTTTGTATTCTAACGTGATTTGCGCATTTAAATTAAGAACGGTCAAAACTTTGCGCTTGGGGGTTCGATTACAATGATATTTGTCTTCATTTTTTGTATTTCTACGCGATCTACGAATCCAAATAAAAAAGGGCTATAAGTTGGCGCTCAGGTGTCTGGTTAGGGTAATATTTTTGTTCATTTTTTGTATTTTTACATGGTCTGCGCATTTAAATTAAAAACGGCCAAATCTTGGTGCTCGGGTGTCTGATTACAATGATATTTGTCATTATTTTATGAATTTTTGCACGATCTACTAATCTAATTTAAAAACGGCTATAACTTGGCACCGGGTGTCTGGTTAGAGCAATAGTTTTGGTCATTTTTTGTATTTTTACGTGATCCGTGCATTTAAATTTAAAACGGCCAAAACTTGGCGCTCGGGAGTCCAATTAAATTGATATCTATCTTCTTTTTTTGTATTTTTACGCGATCTACGAATCTAAATTAAAAATGACTATAACTTGGCGCTCGTGTGTCTGGTTGGAGCAGTATTTTTGTTCATTTTTTCTATTTTTACATGATTTGCATATCGAAATTAAAAACGGTTAAAATTTGGCGCTCGGGTGTCCGATTACAATGATATTTGTCTTCATTTTTTGTATTTTTACGCGATCTACGAATCCAAATTAAAAACAGCTATAACTTGGCGCTCGGGTGTGTAATACCCCAGACTTTGTATTAATGTAAGTATTTGATTTTTGATGTGTTTTGGAAGTTAAGATATGTTAATTTAATGGTATAGGTCATTTATGGTGTTTTGGAGTTGAGGACTTTGAAGGAAATGGTTATGCAGTCAAAAGTGACATTTTGGCCAAGTGCTAGAAAATTGGGGGGGGAACCTTGGGCGCTCACCTAAAAAGAGCTTGTGTGCCCAAGGTCTTGGGCGCCCACCTGAGAAAAGCTTGGGCATCCAAGGCACAGTGGTTTTGACAGATAAGTGTTTTTCTGCATTTTCCAGCCGAGCCTTACCCTATTAATAGCTATACCTAGCTAGGGGTGAGGGGAGACTTGAGAATCACTGTTTGGGGATTTAAATATTGGTTTTATATATATATATATATATATATATATATTAGTGTGTATAATGCAAGAGAGAGAGAGAGAGAAGTGGGTTGGAGAAGAAGAAATCGGGTGAGAAGCAAAAGAAGAGCAAAGGAAGAACAAAGGAGGAACCGAGTAGGGTTTTCAAGGTAGGTCTTTCTACCCTTCATGAAAACCAAATTCCTTTTGCAAGATGGCGATGAGAACCCTAAGAAACCTTCCTATGTAATTTATTTGTAGTTTTGATCAAGGAGGGAAGAGATTGAGTCCATCAAAGTTTGATGGTTTGGAAGCTCAAGACACCTTCATGTAAATCTATCTTCTTACCACTTGAGGTAGGGATTTAATGCCTCATTCTTACATATGTGTTGTGTAACAAGGAGTAGATTACCATTAGAAAACCCTCTTTAAGTGTTGGTTTCATGTATGGAAGGAAATGGGAGTTATACACATGTCTATATATATGTATAGGTTGAGAGAGAGAAAGTAGTGCTTGGATCTATAACTTGACTTGTGGTTGATGAAAACTCAATTTTTTTATTTTGTTTGAAGCCTAAGATCCTTGGGTTGATGTTAGAAACTTGAAACTTGAGGTATTTTTACATTAACATGGTCAATTTGAGGTCCCAAGGGTGAAAAACCATAAAACTAGAAAACAGGGCATGAAACTCGAAACTTAGCCCAGGCTGTGGGCACACGAGGGGGACACAGTTGGGCGCCCAAAGCCCCTTGGGCGCCCAAGCCCCTTGGCTGCACAGCTGAGTGTCAGCTTGGGTGCCCACCGAGCCTAGGTCACTTTTCTGAAATTGTTTAGTTTAGCCTTCTACTTTGGGCATATGGAAGAGTTGGTAACTTGTTTTCACATAAAACTTTTACTTGATTAATTTTATTAATTTAAAAAGGAAAATGAGCTTCAAAAAGTGATTAAGGGTTGATTATCTTAAACCTATGGGATTTAACTTGTAAGGGTGAATGAATGCTATCTTGAATGAAATGAATTGGAAGCTTACTTTGAGATAAGGGTCTTAATCGAGTTGAATTATAAATATGTCTTGATGTAAACTAAATGTTGAGGTATATGAACTTGTAATTGATTAAGTGAAAGGTAACTTGACAAAGAGACGTATGTTTATAATTTTGGTAAATGTGGAATGCTTAATATGGTTTGATCAATGCGATATGAAATAAGCTATGGAATGAACCGTAACTTTGACATGTGTGTTGAATGTATATATATTGATAAATGTTAAATGTTTAATAAGGTTGATCAATGTTGATATGTGATGAATATTGGGATGAACCGAAAAGTGAACTTTTGTTAACAAATGATGGTAATTAAGTGAGTCTTGGATTAAATAAAATGAAGAGATGAAATGAGCTGTGCTACATGATGAAATGGAATGTGGTTGTGCGTGTTGGAAAGTGATGGTGATGAATGTGAATTGTGATTGATGAATATTGAATGTGATGAATGATTGGTTGTGTGTGATGGGGGCCGTGGTGGGGTGCGGTAAATAGGAAGGGTTTAGAGAGTACCCTTGGGTTGAAAGTCCCGGAAACTGCGCATGGTTTGGTGTCAATGCCAGTGGGTTAGTAGCCCACAACATTGTGTGTGTTTTGGCTCCTCGTGTCCCTGGACTATGATCCTAAACGATGACATCAGTTTATCATGTCTGTTGGGTGTTAGCTCATAAAAGACGATATTGTGGATGCACCCAACCCCCGAGGATTGTGTGGTTATGGCTATGTGATTGATTAATGAAATGATGGTACTGTGGATGTGATTTCATGATTGAATGATGAACAAATGTAATGTGGATGTGGATATGTGATTGAATGTTGAATATGTGATAATGTGGTATGGAATATGCACATTTAAATTAAGAACGCCCAAAACTTGGCACTCGGGTGTCTGCTTACAATGATATTTTTCTCTATTTTTTTTTATTTCTACGTGATCTACGAATCCAAATTAAAAACGGCTATAACCTAGCGCTCGGGTGTCTAGTTAGGGCAATATTTTTGTTTATTTTTTGTATTTCTACGTGATTTGTGTAACGAAATTAAAAACGGCCAAAACATGACGCTCGGGTGTCCGATTACAATGATATTTATTTTTATTTACTATATTTTTATGCAATCTACGAGTCCAAATTACAAACGGCTATAGCTTGGCACTTGGGTGTCTGATTAAATCAATATTTTGGTTTATTTTTTGTATTTTTTCGTGAGCTGTACATTAAAATTAAGAACGGCCAAAACTTGGTGCTCGGGTGACTGATTACAATGATATTTTTTTTATTTTTTATATTGTTACGCGATCTACGAGTCCAAATTAGAAACGGTATAACGTGGCACTCAGGTGTTCGGTTAGAGTAACATTTTTGTTCATTTTTTGTACTTTTACATGATCTGCGCATTCAAATTAAAAATGGCCAAAACTTGGCACTTGGGTGTCCGATTACAATGATATTTGTCTTCAATTTTTGTATTTTTACATGATCTACGAATCCAAATTAAAATGGCTATAACTTGGCACTCGGGCATCCGGTAAGAGTAATGTTTTTGTTCATTTTTTGTATTCTTACGTGATCTGCGCATTTGAATTTAAAATAGCCAAAACATGGTGCATGTGTGCCTGATTACAATGATATTTGCCTTCATTTTTTGTATTTTTACGCGATCAATGAGTCCAAATAAAAAACAGCTATAACTTGGTGCTCAGATGTCAGGTTAGGACAATATTTTTGTTTATTTTTTGTATTTTTACGTAATCTGTGTATCGAAAATAAAAAATGCCAAAACTTGGCGCTCAGGTGTCTGATTACAATGATATTTGTCTTCATTTTTTGTATTTTTACGCGATCTACGAATGAAAATTAAAAACGGCTATAACTTGGCAGTCATGTGTCTGGTTAGAGTAATATTTTTGTTCATTTTTTGTATTTTTACGTGATTTGCTCAAAAAAATTAAAAACGGCCAAAAGTTGGCACTCAGGTGTCCGATTACAATGATATTGGTCTTCATTTTTTGTATTTTTACGGGATCTGTGAATCCAAATTAAAAATGGCTATAACTTGGTGCTCAGGTGTCTGGTTAGAGTAATATTATTTTTTATTTTTTGTATTTTTATGTGATCTGCGCATTTAAATTAAAAACGGCCAAAACATGGCGGTCGGGTGTTTGATTACAATGAAATTTGTCTTCATTCTTTATATTTTTATGCGATCTACGAATCTAAATTAAAAACGGCTATGACTTGGCAATCGGGTGTCTAGTTACAGTAATATTCTTTTTTCATTTTTTGTATTTTTCCGTGATCTATGCATTTAAATTAACAACGGCCAAAACTTGGCGCTCAGATGTTTGCTTACAATGATATTTGTCTCTATTTTTTGTATTTTTATGCGATCTAAGAATCCAAATTAAAAACGGCTATTATTTGGCGCTCGGGTGTCTGGTTAGAGCAATATTTTTGTTTATTTTTTGTATTTCTATGTGATCTTTGTATCGAAATTAAAAATGGCCAAAACTTGGCGCTCGGATGTCTGATTACAATGATATTTGTTTTTATTTACTATATTTTTATGTGATCTGCGAGTCCAAATTACAAACGGCTATAACATGGCACTCGGGTGTTCGGTTAGGGCAATATTTATGTTTATTTTTGTATTTTTTCGTGAGCTAAGCATTAAAATTAAGAACGGCAAAAATTTGGCGCTCGGATGACCGATTCCAATGATATTTGTTTTTATTTTCTATATTTTTACGCGATCTATGAGTCCAAATTAGAAATGGCCATAACTTGGCACTTGATTGTCTGGTTAGAGTAATGTTTTTGTTCATTTTTTGTATTTTTACGTGATCTGCGCATTTAAATTTAAAACAGCCAAAACTTGGTGCTTGGGGGTCCGATTGCAATGATTTTTGTTTTCATTTTTTGTATATTTACGCGATCTACGAATCCAAATAAAAAATGGCTATAACTTGGCGCTCGGGTGTCTAGTTATAGTAATAATTTTTTTTTTTTGTATTTTTCTGTGATCTGCGCATTAAAATTAAAAACAGCCAAAATTTGGCGCTCGGGTGTCTGTTTATAATGATATTTGCCTCAATTATTTCTATTTTTACACGATCTACGGATCCAAATAAAAAACGGCTATAACTTGGTGCTCGGGTGTCTGGTTATAGTAATATTTTTGTTCATTTTTTATATTTTTCCGTGACCTACGCATTTAAATTAAAAACGGCCAAAATTTGGCGCTTGAGTGTCTCATTACAATGATATTTGTCTCCATTTTTTGTATTTTTATGCAATCTACGAATCCAAATTAAAAATGGCTATAACATGGCGCGCGGGTGTCTGGTTAGAGCAATATTTTTGTTTTTTTTTTTTTGTATTTCTACGTGATCTGTGTATCAAAATTAATTACAGCCAAAACTTGGCGCTCGGGTGTCCGATTATAATGATATTTGTTTCTATTTACTATACTTTTACGCGATCTACGAGTCCAAATTAGAAACGGTTATAACTTGGCACTCGGGTGTCCGGTTAGAGTAATATTTTTGTTCATTTTTTCTATTTTTATGTGATTTGCGCATTAAAACTAAAAACGGCCAAAACTTGGCGCTCAGGTGTCCGATTACAATGATATTTGTTTTTATTTTTTGTATTTTTACTCGAACTACGAATCCAAATTAAAAACAGTTATAACTTGGCGCTCGGGTGTTCGGTTAGAGCAATATTTTTGTTTATTTTTTGCATTTCTACATGATCTGTGTATCGAAATTAAAAACGGCAAAAAACTCGGCGCTCGAGTGTCCGATGACAATGATATTTTTTTTATTTACTATATTATTATGCGATCTACGAGTCCAAATTACAAATGACTATAAGTTGGCACTCAGGTGTCCAGTTAGAGAAATATTTTTGTTTATTTTTTATATTTTTTCATGAGCTGCACATTAAAATTAAGAACGGCCAAAACTTGGCGCTTGGGTGACCGATTACAATGATATTTGTTTTTATTTTCTAAATTTTACGCGATCTACGAGTCCAAATTAGAAATGGCTATAACTTGGCACTCGGGTGTCCGGTTAGAGTAATATTTTTGTTTATTTTTTGTATGTGATCTGCGCATTCAAAATGAAAACGACCAAAACTAGGCATTCGGGTGTCTGATTACAATGATATATGCCTGCAATTTTTGTACTTTTATGTGATTTACAAATCCAAATTAAAAATGGCTATAACTTGGCACTTGGGCGTCTGGTTAGAATAATATTTTTGTTGATTTTATGTACTCTTACGTGATCTGTGCATTTGAATTTAAAATAGTCAAAACATGGTGCACGTGTGTCTGATTACAATGATATTTGCCTTCATTTTTTGTATTTTTTCGCGATCTATGAATCCAAATAAAAAACAGCTATAACTTGGTGCTGGGGTGTCAGGTTAGCACATATTTTTTGTTTATTTTTGTAGTTTTACGTGATTTATGTATCAAAATTAAAAATGGCCAAAACTTGGCACTTGGGTGTGTCTGATTACAATGATATTCGTATTCATTTTTTGTATTTTTACACGATCTACGAATGCAAATTAAAAATGGCTATAACTTGGCGCTCTGGCGTCTGGTTATAGTAATATTTTTATTCATTTTTTGTATTTTTCCATGATCTGCGCATTTAAATTAAAAACGGCCAAAATTTGGCGCTCGTGTGTCTTTTTACAATGATATTTGTCTCCATTTTATGTATTTTTACGCGATCTATTAATCCAAAAAAAAAAAAAAAAACGGTTATCACTTGGTGCTCGGGTGTCTGGTTATAGTAATATTTTGGTTCATTTTTTGTATTTTTCCGTGATCTGTGCATTTAAATTAAAAACGGCCATAATTTGGCGCTTGAGTGTCTCATTACAATGATATTTGTCTATATTTTTTGTATTTTTACGCGATCTAGGAATCCAAATTAAAAACGGCTATAACTTGGCGCTCGGGTGTTTGGTTAGAGCAATATTTTTGTTTATTTGTTGTATTTCTATGTGATCTATGTATCGATATTAAAAATAGCCAAAACTTGGCGCTCGAGTGTCCGATTACAATGATATTTGTTTTTAATTACTATATTTTTACGCGATCTACGAGTCCAATTTAGAAATGGCTATAACTTGGCACTCAGGTGTCCGGTTAGAGCAATATTTTTATTTACTTTTTGTATTTCTTCGTGATATGTGTATCAAAATTAAAAACAGCCAAACCTTGGCGCTCAGGAGTCTGACTGCAATGATATTTTTTTATTTACTATAGTTTTACGCGATCTACGAGTCCAAATTAGAAACGGCTATAACTTGGCACTCGGGTGTTCAGTTAGGGTAATATTTTGTGGATTTTTGTATTTTTTTGTGATCTGCGCATTAAAATTAAAAACGGCCAAAACTTGGCGCTCTGTTGACCGATTACAATGATATTTGTTTTTAAATCAATATTTTTACGCGATCTACGAGTCCAAATTAGAAACGGCTATAACTTGGCACTCGGGTGTCCGGTTAGAGTAATATTTTTAATAATTTTTTGTATTCTTACGTGATCTGCGCTTTAAAATTAAAGACGGCCAAAACTTGGCACTCAAGTGTTTACTTACAATGATATTTGTTTTTATTTTCTATCTTTTTACGAGATCTATGAGTCCAAATTAGAAATGGCTATAGCATGGCATTCCGGAGTCTGGTTAAAGTAATGTTTTTGTTCATTTTTTGTCATTTTACGAGATCTGCTCAATAAAATTAAAAACGGCCCAAAGTTTGCGCTTGGGTGTCCGATTACAATGATATTTGTCTTCATTTTTTGCATTTTTATGTGATCTACGAATCTAAATTGTAAATGGCTTTAACTTGGTGCTTGAGTGTCTAGTTAGAGTAATATTTTTGTCTATTTTTTGTATTTTTACGTGATCGGCGCATTTAAATTTTAGATGGCCAAAACTTGGTGGTTGGATGTTCGATTACAATGATATTTGCCTTCATTTTTTATATTTTTACGCGATCTTCGAATCTAAATTAAAAACGGTTATAACTTGGCGCTCGGTTGTCTAGTTCGAGTAAGATTGTTTTTCATTTTTTGTATTTTTTCGTGATCTGCACATTTAAATTAAGAACGGCCAAAACATGGCGCTCGGGTGTCTGCTTACAATGATATTTACCTACATTTTTCGTATTTCGACGCGATCTACGAATCCAAATTAAAAACAGCTATAACTTGGCGCTCGGGTGTTTGGTTAGAGCAATATTTTACTTTATTTTTTGTATTTCTACGTGATCTATGTATCGAAATTAAAAACGGCCAAAACTTGGTGCTTAGTTGTCCGATTACAATGATATTTGTTTTTATTTACTTTATTTTTATGCGATCTACGAGTCCAAATTACAAACGACTATAACTTGGCACTCCGGTGTACGGTTAGAACAATATTTTTGTTTATTTTTTGTATTTTTTCGTGAGCTGCGTATTAAAATTAAGAACGGCCAAAACATGGCGCTCGAGTGACCGATTACAATGATATTTGTTTTTAATTTCTATATTTTTACGGTGATCTATGAGTCCAAATTAGAAGTGGCTATAACTTAGCACTCGGGTGTTTGGTTTGAGCAATGTTTTTGTTCATTTTTTGTATTCTTACGTGATCTGCGCATTCAAATTAAAAAGGCCAAAACTTGGCACTCGGGGGTTTGATTACAATGATATTTATCTTCAGTTTTTGTATTTTTACGCGATCTAAGAATCCAAATAAAAAATGACTATAACTTGGCGCTCGGGCGTCTAGTTAGAGTAATATTTTATTCATTTTTTGTATTCTTACGTGATCTGTGCATTTGAATTTAAAATAGCCAAAACATGGTGCACGTGTGTCTGATTACAATGATATTTGCCTTCATTTTTTGTATTTTTTTGCGATCTACGAATCCAAATAAAAAAAGCTATAACTTGGCGCTCGGGTGTCAGGTTAGGACAATTTTTTTGTTTATTTTTTGTATTTTTATGTGATCTGTGTATTGACATTAAAAACGGTCAAAACTTGGCGCTCGAGTGTCTGATTGCAATGATATTTGTCTTCATTTTTTGTATTTTTACGCGATCTACGAATGCATATTAAAAACGGCTATAACTTGGAACTCGAGTGTCCGGTTAGAGCAATATTTTTGTTCATATTTTGTATTTTAACGTGATCTGCTCAAAAAAATTAGAAACGGCCAAAAGTTAGCGCTCGGATGTCTGATTACAATGATATTTGTTTTCATTTTCTGTATTTTTACGTGATCTGCGAATCCAAATTAAAAATGGCTATAACTTGGCACTCGGGTGCCTAGTTAGGGTAATATTTTTTTTCATTTTTTTTATGAGATCTGCGCATTTAAATTTAAAACAGCCAAAACTTGGTGGTCGGGTGTTCGATTACAATGATATTTGTCTTCATTTTTTATATTTTTATGCGATCTACGAATAAAAAATTAAAAATTGTTATAACTTGGCGCTCAGATGTCTAGTTAGAGTAATATTCTTTTTTCATTTTTTGTATTTTTTCGAGATCTGCGCATTTGAATTAGGAACGGCCAAAACCTGGCACTCGGGTGTCTGTTTACAATGATATTTGTTTCCATTTTTTGTATTTTTACGCGATCTATGAATCGAAATTAAATTCAGCTATTACTTGGCGCTCGGGTGTCTGGTTAGAGCAATATTTTGTTAATTTTTTGTATTTCTACGTGATCTATGTATCAAAATTATAAACGGCCAAAACTTGGCGCTTGGGTGTCCAATTACATTTATATTTGTTATTTAATTATCATATTTTTATGCGATCAACGAGTCCAAATTACAAACGGCTATAACTTGGCACTCGGGTGTCCGATTAGAGCAATATTTTTGTTTGTTTTTTGTATTTTTTCAGGAGCTGTGCATTAAAATTAAGAATAGCCAAACTTAGCGCTAGGGTGATTGATTACAATGATATTTGTTTTGATTTCTATATTTTAAGCGATCTACGAGTCCAAATAAAAAACGGCTATAACATGGCACTCGGGTGTCCGGTTTGAGCAATGTTTTTGTGCATTTTTTGTATTCTTACGTGATCTGCGCATTCAAATTAAAAAGGCCAAAACTTGGCACTCGGGGGTTCGATTACAATGATATTTGTCTTCAGTTTTTGTATTTTTACGCGATCTAAGAATCCAAATAAAAAATGGCTATAACTTGGCGCTCGGGCGTCTGGTTAGAGTAATATTTTATTCATTTTTTGTATTCTTACGTGATCTGTGCATTTGAATTTTAAATAGCCAAAACATGGTGCACGTTTGTCTAATTACAATGATATTGGCCTTCATTTTTTGTATTTTTTTGCGATCTACGAATCCAAATAAAAAAAAAGCTATAACTTGGCGCTCGGGTGTCAGGTTAGGACAATTTTTTTGTTTATTTTTTGTATTTTTACGTGATCTGTGTATTGACATTAAAAACGGTCAAAACTTAGCGCTCGGTTGTCTGATTACAATGATATTTGTCTTCATTTTTTGTATTTTTACGCGATCTACGAATGCATATTAAAAACGGCTATAACTTGGAACTCGGGTGTCCGGTTAGAGCAATATTTTTGTTCATATGTTGTATTTTAACGTGATCTACTCAAAAAAATTAGA